>CM055116.1:83897598-84129461 GCA_029206835.1 Rana muscosa | reverse complement strand
CCCCAGAAAGACCTAATGGCACGATCGACTCTGTTTGCTATAAGGCAGTGGTTCTCAACTCCTGTCCTCAGGGCCCACTAACAGGCCAGATTTTAAGTATTACCTTGGGGAGATGCAGACTAAAATCCTGCAATCCCTGAGCAGCAAATTATATCACCTGTGATGCATTTCAGTTATCTTGCAAACCTGGCCTGTTAGTGGGTCCTGAGGACTGGAGTTGAGAACCACTGCTATAAGGCAAAAGGGTCCAACCCATTTGGTGAGTCTCAAATTTGCACTACTCCCAAGAGGTTGAGCCTCACAGTATTGGGACTTGGAACACTAGCATGTTTTTGCACAAGAAAAGGACTTTTTGCACTATTATAACTATATGCACTTGTTTTCATGTTGCACTATTGTCACCTTATTATCTATTAATTCCTTTTTATTTTTATTTATTTATGCACTGTAAACTGTCAATATCAAATACTAATCTATCTGTACATAGCCATCTAGCTGGTAAAAGGATCCACCATTGTAATTTCCAATATTTAAGATAAGATCATACCATCCATTCCCAGGTTACATATTATCAGCTTATAACTTTACTGTTTAGTAGTGATGAGCCGAACACCCCCGGGTTCGGTTCGCACCAGAACCCGCGAACGGACCGAAAGTTCGCACGAACATTAGAACCCTATTAAATACAATGGATGCGAACGTTCGGATTCTAAAGTGCTAATTATAATGACTATTATCCATGTTATTGTCCGAAACAGAGTTTGGGAACCCGGGTTCTGCACCAGGGGACGTGTATCAATGCAAAAAGAAGTTTTAAAAACGGACGTTTTCCGGGAGCAGTCATTTTAATGATGCATAAAGTGAAAAAAAAAAAAGACAAATATTCCTTTAAATATTGTACCTGGGGGGTGTCTAAAGTATGCCTGTGAAGTGCCACGTGTTCCCCGTGTTTAGAACTGTCCCTGCACAAAATAACATTTCTAAAGGAAAAAAAGCCATTTAAAACTGCTTGCGGCTTTAATGCAATGTCTGGTCCCGGTAATATGGATGAAAATCTTTATGAAAAATGGCATAGCTACCCCATCAACCCCCCCCCCCTACCCCAGCCCATTACCAGCCCCTTTGGGTCTTGTATGGATATTAAGGGGAACCCCGCACACAAAATAAAAAAGGCCCTATATACTCTGAACAGCCGTATACAGGCGGTGCATACAAGACAGGGACTGTAGGTTTGTTCTTATGTAGA
Organism: Rana muscosa; assembly: GCA_029206835.1. Taxonomy (NCBI): domain Eukaryota; kingdom Metazoa; phylum Chordata; class Amphibia; order Anura; family Ranidae; genus Rana; species Rana muscosa. Next base: position 84,128,215 of record CM055116.1, on the reverse strand, counting down.
ATCTGTTTGTAATTTTGAACAGCTACATTGTTTAAGTGTAGCTCCATGCCAAATTCCTTTTTTTTAGCTTTTTGGAAAACATAGGGAACGGTTATCACCCCTGTCACATTTTTTTTGCTGTCTGTGCCCCTGTTCAGAACATTTCACCTCACTTTGCGTCCCAATGACAACTGTTTTTGAAATGTGGTGTTTTTATTGAAACAAGGATTGGTGATAAAGCATCAGTAGAGAGGAGACACCTTTCTCCCATATTAATTCTTACAGGAGAGAATTTTCCTTCCAAGGGGTAGATTTCCTCTCACTTCCTGTTGTCTTCTTCCGTTTGCAAGTAGTAGTAGTTTGTAAGTTGGATGTTTGAAAGTAGGGACCTGCCGTATATACTCTGCAGAAATTGGCCCCTTAGGTGTTGGTGTTGGCACAACACTGAAAGCACTCACAGTTATTCTTGGTGGGTGCTGGAACACCCTGCTGTCAACTATTATATCAGGAATTGTAATAACATATAATTGTTGATCAGTGGTAGTAAAAATTGGGCCTTTGATGGTGGTGCTGGTGCCACAACACTGTAAGGCCTGACAGTTACTCTTGGTGGGCGCAGCAATGGGCCCTGCTGTGAATTATTAGATCAATAATTATAATTGCATGCCCCTGTTGAATAGGGGCTGAAAAATTGGGCCTTTGGTGGTGGTGGTGGTGGTGATGGTGGTGCTGGTGCCACAACACTGTAAGGCCTGACAGTTACTCTTGGTGGGCGCAGCAATGGGCCCTGCTGTGAATTATTCGAACAATAATTATAATTGCATGCCCCTGTTGAACAGGGGCTGAAAAATTGGGCCTTTGGTGGTGGTGGTGGTGGTGATGGTGGTGCTGGTGCCACAACACTGCAAGGCCTGACAGTTACTCTTGGTGGGCGCAGCAATGGGCCCTGCTGTGAATTATTCGAACAATAATTATAATTGCATGCCCCGGTTGAACAGGGGCTGAAAAATTGGGCCTTTGGTGGTGGTGGTGGTGGTGATGGTGGTGCTGGTGCCACAACACTGTAAGGCCTGACAGTTACTCTTGGTGGGCACAGCAATGGGCCCTGCTGTGAATTATTAGATCAATAATTATAATTGCATGCCCCTGTTGAACAGGGGCTGAAAAATTGGGCCTTTGGTGGTGGTGGTGGTGGTGGTGGTGATGGTGGTGCTGGTGCCACAACACTGTAAGGCCTGACAGTTACTCTTGGTGGGCACAGCAATGGGTCCTGCTGTGAATTATTCGATCAATAATTATAATTGCATGCCCCTGTTGAAGAGGGGCTGAAAAATTGGGCCTTTGGTGGTGGTGGTGGTGGTGATGGTGGTGCTGGTACCACAACACTGTAAGGCCTGACAGTTACTCTTGGTGGGCGCAGCAATGGGCCCTGCTGTGAATTATTAGATCAATAATTATAATTGCATGCCCCTGTTGAACAGGGGCTGAAAAATTGGGCCTTAGGCACTGGTGGCACAACACTGCAACCCCTCACAGATACTGTACTTGGAGCACAGCAATGAGGCCTGTTGCAAAGTATTGCATCAAAAATTTTAATTACACGCCCCTGTTAAACAGGGGCTGAAAAATTGGGCCTTAGCCACTGGTGGCGTCACCCATAAACCAAAATGATCTTCCAAGCTATCATCATTAATCGTATAATTGAGGAGGAGGAGGAGGATAGCCAGTCAACATAACAGCACAGGCACTCAGCATTAGCATCAGTCTTGAAGGGATGTGACATTTTAAAATCAATTAGTCTGTTATATCAGCATCTGGTGTGTGGTAGCTGGTGGTGATCCAAGACTGGTTCATCTTGATGAAAGTCAGTCGATCAACCGAGTCGGTGGACAGGCGCACCCTGTGATCCGTGACAAATCCTCCAGCAGCACTGAATGTGCGTTCTGAAAGAACGCTGGATGCAGGACAGGCCAGTAGCTCAATTGCATACTGTGCAAGCTCTGGCCAGTGATCCATCCTCAAGACCCAGTAAGCCAGAGGATTTTCGGTGGGGAAGGTGTCCAAGTCTGACCTTGCCCCTAGGTATTCCTGGACCATGTATATCAGACGCTGGCGATGGTTGCTGGAACCGATCATACTTTGGGGCTGCGGACTAAAGAATTGTCTGAACGCATCGGTCAGACGGCCACCTTCCCCACCGCTCCTTCTTTGACTGCCCGAAGCCTCAGCAACTCGTTGTCCAGGACCAGGAGTTTGTAACCTCCCAGTCTCTGGGAACGCGTTGCACAGACCTTTCTGCAAGGCCTCCCGGAGTTGTCTCATCCTCTGCTCCCTCTGCGACGGTACGATAAGGTCCGCAACCTTACCCTTGTACCGTGGATCAAGTAGAGTGGCCAGCCAGTAATGGTCCCTCTCCTTGATCCGAAGAATACGAGGATCCTTCCGCAGACTTTGCAGGATCAGGGAGGCCATGCAGCGTAGGTTAGCTGAGGCATTCAGTCCGGAGTCCTCTGGGTCACTAAGGACGACATGATCCGCAGCCACCTCCTCCCAGCCACGTGCAAGTCCACTGGTTTCTTGGGACTGTAAATCATCCCTAAAAGACTGCTGCTGATGATGCTGAGTGCCAGCCTCCACCTCCATGCTGACACAATCCTCCTCCTCCTCCTCCTCCTCCTCTTCCTGTGCGATGGGTGGGACAGAAGGAACACTGTCTGGGAAAAGGGGGCCTTGAGAGGCAAGGAAGTCCTCCTCTTCCTGCCTCTGTTCTGCCTCAAGTGCCCTGTCCATTATTCCACGCAGCGTGTGCTCCAACAGGTGGACAAGAGGTACAGTGTCACTGATGCATGCACTGTCACTGCTCACCATCCTCGTGGCCTCCTCAAATGGTGCCAGGACAGTGCATGCATCCCTGATCATGCCCCACTGGCGTGGTGAAAAAAACCCGAGCTCCCCTGACCCTGTCCTGGTGCCGTAGTCGCACAGGTACTCATTGATGGCCCTCTGCTGCGTGTGCAGCCGCTGCAGCATGGCCAACGTTGAGTTCCACCTGGTGGGCATGTCACATATAAGGCGGTTCTTGGGCAGGTTCAACTCCTTTTGCAGCTCAGCTAGGCGAGCACTGGCATTATAAGATCTGCGGAAATGCACACAGACTTTCCTGGCCTGCCTCAGGACATCCTGTAAGCCCGGGTACCTGCCCAAGAACCGCGGCACCACCAGGTTAAGGACGTGAGCCATACAGGGCACATGGGTCAGTTGTCCCTGTCGGAGGGCGGAGAGGAGGTTGGTGCCATTGTCGCAAACCACCATTCCTGGCTTAAGCTGGCGTGGCGTCAACCACCTCTCGGCCTGCCCCTGCAGAGCAGACAGGACCTCTGCCCCAGTGTGGCTCCTGTCACCCAAACACACCAGCGCAAGCACGGCATGGCATCTTTTTGCCTGCGTACTTGCGTAGCCCCTTGAACGCCTACGGAGCACCGCTGGTTCCGAGGACAAACCACAGGAAGAGGCCATGGAGGAAGAAGAAGAGGAGGGGGTGGAGGAGAGAGGTGTGTCACAACCAGTAGTAGCATTTTGGAGGCGTGGCGGTGGAACAACCTCCAACACTACTGCACCTTGTCCTGCATCCTTCCCAGCTGCCAAAAGAGTGACCCAATGGGCCGTGAAAGAAAGGTAACGTCCCTGTCCATGCCTGCTGGACCATGAGTCAGCGGTAATATGCACCTTACCGCTGACCACCCTGTCCAGGGAGGCCAAGACATTGCCTTCCACATGCCGGTAGAGAGCCGGAATCGCCTTCCGTGCGAAAAAGTGGCGTTTGGGAACCTGCCACTGAGGAACCGCACATTGCACAAACTCACGGAAGGGGGCCGAGTCTACCAACTGAAAAGGCAGCAGTTGAAGCGCTAGCAATTTAGCCAAGCTAGCATTCAACCGCTGGGCATGTGGATGGCTGGGAGTGAACTTCTTTCGACGGTCCAGCAGCTGGGGCAGGGAAATTTGCCTGCTAGAATCGGACGTTGGTGTACTGCTAGCAGAGTGCCCGCAAGTACTTGCCTGTGACACACCTAATTCTACACCTTCATTCCTCTCAGAGCAGGTTTCAGAGAGGAGTGAAGGTATAGTGGGGTTGGAGATCCCAGCTGATGCGGTGCAAGAAGAGGTCAGCTTTGTTCTTTGGTGTGGGTCTTTAAGGTAGGCTTGCCAACGAGCTGCATGGCAGGTCAACATATGTCTGATCAAGCATGTGGTGCCCAAGCGGCTGATGTTTTGGCCACGCGATATACGCTTGAGACATATGTTGCAAACAGCAGCTGTGCGATCTGATGCACTCGCCTCAAAAAAGGCCCACACCAAAGAAGTTTTTGAATGACGGGCAGAGGCAGCGCCCTGCACAGGCGGAGCTCTGCGGTGTGATTCCGTTGGTGTGCTGCCCATACGCTGGCCACTCAAGGGCATCCTGCCTCGTTGGAGATGTGCCTCCTCCTCATCCTCCTCCTCCTCCTCCTCTCTCCTATTAGGCACCCACGTGGAGTCAGTGACCTCATCATCCCCTCCCTCCTCATCACTGGAGCCAATCTGGCAGTATGCTGCAGCTGCTGGAGCATGACTGCCAGATTGGTGTCCTTCTTGAGCATCCCCTCTCTCTGCTCTCACGCTGCTGCCTTCCTGTAGCTGGGTATCATCATCAGATCCTTCGAAACGCTGGGCATCCTCCTGGAGCATGTACCCAACACTGTGCTCAAACAGTTCGGGGGACTCCTCAGGAGGAGGACATGGTGGGTCTAGGGAAGGATTGACTAATGAAGATAATGATACCAGAGAAGAGGACGCTTTGGCAGCTGCTTTGCCAGTACCCTGAGCCTGGGTGAGAGAGGATGAGGAGGATGAGGTGGGCTTGGTCATCCACTCTACCAAGTCTTCGGCATGATGTGGCTCAACATGTCCAGCTGCCGAAAAGAAGGACAAGCGTGTCCCATGGCCATGTGCTGATGACAATGCACCGCGTCCACGACCAGCACTGTTGCCCCCAGACACAGAGCCTGCTTGCCCTCTTTTTTTGCCTCCTGACTGTCTGCCTCTCCTTGTTTGCCTTCCAGACATTTTAATGGATGGCCTGCAGGGAGATGGGAAAAATAGCAATAAGGGCTACCTTCAGGTGTATACTGTGCAGGAGGCTTAGCAACAATGACACTGACACTGTCCCCTGCCTATCCTTCTCTGTCCCTAAACTCAAGGATTTGAAATATGGAACAGCAAAATTGGTTTAGAACAGAATAGGACACTTTCCCTCACTGTCCTACTCTGTCCCTCCCTACAAACAAGATTTAGCACAGAATAGCACACTGAAAATTGCCACGAGTGTCCTTCTCTGTCCCTAAACTCAAGGATTGAAAATATGGAACAGCAAAATTGGTTTAGAACAGAATAGCACACTGACACTTTCCCTCACTGTCCTACTCTGTCCCTCCCTACAAACAAGATTTAGCACAGAATAGCACACTGATAATTTCCACGAGTGTCCTTCTCTGTCCCTAAACTCAAGGATTGAAAATATGGAACAGCAAAATTGGTTTAGAACAGAATAGCACACTGACACTTTCCCTCACTGTCCTACTCTGTCCCTCCTTTCCACGAGTGTCCTTCTCTGTCCCTAAACTCAAGGATTGAAAATATGGAACAGCAAAATTGGTTTAGAACAGAATAGCACACTGACACTTTCCCTCACTGTCCTACTCTGTCCCTCCCTACAAACAAGATTTAGCACAGAATAGCACACTGATAATTTCCACGAGTGTCCTTCTCTGTCCCTAAACTCAAGGATTGAAAATATGGAACAGCAAAATTGGTTTAGAACAGAATAGCACACTGACACTTTCCCTCACTGTCCTACTCTGTCCCTCCCTACAAACAAGATTTAGCACAGAATAGCACACTGAAAATTGCCACGAGTGTCCTTCTCTGTCCCTAAACTCAAGGATTGAAAATATGGAACAGCAAAATTGGTTTAGAACAGAATAGCACACTGACACTTTCCCTCACTGTCCTACTCTGTCCCTCCTTTCCACGAGTGTCCTTCTCTGTCCCTAAACTCAAGGATTGAAAATATGGAACAGCAAAATTGGTTTAGAACAGAATAGCACACTGACACTTTCCCTCACTGTCCTACTCTGTCCCTCCCTACAAACAAGATTTAGCACAGAATAGCACACTGATAATTGCCACGAGTGTCCTTCTCTGTCCCTAAACTCAAGGATTGAAAATATGGAACAGCAAAATTGGTTTAGAACAGAATAGCACACTGACACTTTCCCTCACTGTCCTACTCTGTCCCTCCCTACAAACAAGATTTAGCACAGAATAGCACACTGAAAATTGCCACGAGTGTCCTTCTCTGTCCCTAAACTCAAGGATTGAAAATATGGAACAGCAAAATTGGTTTAGAACAGAATAGCACACTGACACTTTCCCTCACTGTCCTACTCTGTCCCTCCTTTCCACGAGTGTCCTTCTCTGTCCCTAAACTCAAGGATTGAAAATATGGAACAGCAAAATTGGTTTAGAACAGAATAGCACACTGACACTTTCCCTCACTGTCCTACTCTGTCCCTCCCTACAAACAAGATTTAGCACAGAATAGCACACTGATAATTGCCACGAGTGTCCTTCTCTGTCCCTAAACTCAAGGATTGAAAATATGGAACAGCAAAATTGGTTTAGAACAGAATAGCACACTGACACTTTCCCTCACTGTCCTACTCTGTCCCTCCCTACAAACAAGATTTAGCACAGAATAGCACACTGAAAATTGCCACGAGTGTCCTTCTCTGTCCCTAAACTCAAGGATTGAAAATATGGAACAGCAAAATTGGTTTAGAACAGAATAGCACACTGACACTTTCCCTCACTGTCCTACTCTGTCCCTCCTTTCCACGAGTGTCCTTCTCTGTCCCTAAACTCAAAAATTGAAAATATGGAACAGCAAAATTGGTTTAGAACAGAATAGCACACTGACACTTTCCCTCACTGTCCTACTCTGTCCCTCCCTACAAACAAGATTTAGCACAGAATAGCACACTGATAATTTCCACGAGTGTCCTTCTCTGTCCCTAAACTCAAGGATTGAAAATATGGAACAGCAAAATTGGTTTAGAATAGAATAGCACACTGACACTTTCCCTCACTGTCCTACTCTGTCCCTCCCTACAAACAAGATTTAGCACAGAATAGCACACTGATAATTTCTACGAGTGTCCTTCTCTGTCCCTAAACTCAAGGATTGAAAATATGGAACAGCAAAATTGGTTTAGAACAGAATAGCACACTGACACTTTCCCTCACTGTCCTACTCTGTCCCTCCCTACAAACAAGATTTAGCACAGAATAGCACACTGATAATTGCCACGAGTGTCCTTCTCTGTCCCTAAACTCAAGGATTGAAAATATGGAACAGCAAAATTGGTTTAGAACAGAATAGCACACTGACACTTTCCCTCACTGTCCTACTCTGTCCCTCCTTTCCACGAGTGTCCTTCTCTGTCCCTAAACTCAAGGATTGAAAATATGGAACAGCAAAATTGGTTTAGAACAGAATAGCACACTGACACTTTCCCTCACTGTCCTACTCTGTCCCTCCCTACAAAAAAGATTTAGCACAGAATAGCACACTGATAATTTCCACGAGTGTCCTTCTCTGTCCCTAAACTCAAGGATTGAAAATATGGAACAGCAAAATTGGTTTAGAACAGAATAGCACACTGACACTTTCCCTCACTGTCCTACTCTGTCCCTCCCTACAAACAAGATTTAGCACAGAATAGCACACTGAAAATTGCCACGAGTGTCCTTCTCTGTCCCTAAACTCAAGGATTGAAAATATGGAACAGCAAAATTGGTTTAGAACAGAATAGCACACTGACACTTTCCCTCACTGTCCTACTCTGTCCCTCCCTACAAACAAGATTTAGCACAGAATAGCACACTGATAATTTCCACGAGTGTCCTTCTCTGTCCCTAAACTCAAGGATTGAAAATATGGAACAGCAAAATTGGTTTAGAACAGAATAGCACACTGACACTTTCCCTCACTGTCCTACTCTGTCCCTCCTTTCCACGAGTGTCCTTCTCTGTCCCTAAACTCAAGGATTGAAAATATGGAACAGCAAAATTGGTTTAGAACAGAATAGCACACTGACACTTTCCCTCACTGTCCTACTCTGTCCCTCCCTACAAACAAGATTTAGCACAGAATAGCACACTGATAATTGCCACGAGTGTCCTTCTCTGTCCCTAAACTCAAGGATTGAAAATATGGAACAGCAAAATTGGTTTAGAACAGAATAGCACACTGACACTTTCCCTCACTGTCCTACTCTGTCCCTCCCTACAAACAAGATTTAGCACAGAATAGCACACTGAAAATTGCCACGAGTGTCCTTCTCTGTCCCTAAACTCAAGGATTGAAAATATGGAACAGCAAAATTGGTTTAGAACAGAATAGCACACTGACACTTTCCCTCACTGTCCTACTCTGTCCCTCCTTTCCACGAGTGTCCTTCTCTGTCCCTAAACTCAAGGATTGAAAATATGGAACAGCAAAATTGGTTTAGAACAGAATAGCACACTGACACTTTCCCTCACTGTCCTACTCTGTCCCTCCCTACAAACAAGATTTAGCACAAAATAGCACACTGATAATTGCCACGAGTGTCCTTCTCTGTCCCTAAACTCAAGGATTGAAAATATGGAACAGCAAAATTGGTTTAGAACAGAATAGCACACTGACACTTTCCCTCACTGTCCTACTCTGTCCCTCCCTACAAACAAGATTTAGCACAGAATAGCACACTGAAAATTGCCACGAGTGTCCTTCTCTGTCCCTAAACTCAAGGATTGAAAATATGGAACAGCAAAATTGGTTTAGAACAGAATAGCACACTGACACTTTCCCTCACTGTCCTACTCTGTCCCTCCTTTCCACGAGTGTCCTTCTCTGTCCCTAAACTCAAAAATTGAAAATATGGAACAGCAAAATTGGTTTAGAACAGAATAGCACACTGACACTTTCCCTCACTGTCCTACTCTGTCCCTCCCTACAAACAAGATTTAGCACAGAATAGCACACTGATAATTTCCACGAGTGTCCTTCTCTGTCCCTAAACTCAAGGATTGAAAATATGGAACAGCAAAATTGGTTTAGAATAGAATAGCACACTGACACTTTCCCTCACTGTCCTACTCTGTCCCTCCCTACAAACAAGATTTAGCACAGAATAGCACACTGATAATTTCTACGAGTGTCCTTCTCTGTCCCTAAACTCAAGGATTGAAAATATGGAACAGCAAAATTGGTTTAGAACAGAATAGCACAATGACACTTTCCCTCACTGTCCTACTCTGTCCCTCCCTACAAACAAGATTTAGCACAGAATAGCACACTGATAATTGCCACGAGTGTCCTTCTCTGTCCCTAAACTCAAGGATTGAAAATATGGAACAGCAAAATTGGTTTAGAACAGAATAGCACACTGACACTTTCCCTCACTGTCCTACTCTGTCCCTCCTTTCCACGAGTGTCCTTCTCTGTCCCTAAACTCAAGGATTGAAAATATGGAACAGCAAAATTGGTTTAGAACAGAATAGCACACTGACACTTTCCCTCACTGTCCTACTCTGTCCCTCCCTACAAACAAGATTTAGCACAGAATAGCACACTGATAATTTCCACGAGTGTCCTTCTCTGTCCCTAAACTCAAGGATTGAAAATATGGAACAGCAAAATTGGTTTAGAACAGAATAGCACACTGACACTTTCCCTCACTGTCCTACTCTGTCCCTCCCTACAAACAAGATTTAGCACAGAATAGCACACTGAAAATTGCCACGAGTGTCCTTCTCTGTCCCTAAACTCAAGGATTGAAAATATGGAACAGCAAAATTGGTTTAGAACAGAATAGCACACTGACACTTTCCCTCACTGTCCTACTCTGTCCCTCCTTTCCACGAGTGTCCTTCTCTGTCCCTAAACTCAAGGATTGAAAATATGGAACAGCAAAATTGGTTTAGAACAGAATAGCACACTGACACTTTCCCTCACTGTCCTACTCTGTCCCTCCCTACAAACAAGATTTAGCACAGAATAGCACACTGATAATTGCCACGAGTGTCCTTCTCTGTCCCTAAACTCAAGGATTGAAAATATGGAACAGCAAAATTGGTTTAGAACAGAATAGCACACTGACACTTTCCCTCACTGTCCTACTCTGTCCCTCCCTACAAACAAGATTTAGCACAGAATAGCACACTGAAAATTGCCACGAGTGTCCTTCTCTGTCCCTAAACTCAAGGATTGAAAATATGGAACAGCAAAATTGGTTTAGAACAGAATAACACACTGACACTTTCCCTCACTGTCCTACTCTGTCCCTCCTTTCCACGAGTGTCCTTCTCTGTCCCTAAACTCAAGGATTGAAAATATGGAACAGCAAAATTGGTTTAGAACAGAATAGCACACTGACACTTTCCCTCACTGTCCTACTCTGTCCCTCCCTACAAACAAGATTTAGCACAGAATAGCACACTGATAATTGCCACGAGTGTCCTTCTCTGTCCCTAAACTCAAGGATTGAAAATATGGAACAGCAAAATTGGTTTAGAACAGAATAGCACACTGACACTTTCCCTCACTGTCCTACTCTGTCCCTCCCTACAAACAAGATTTAGCACAGAATAGCACACTGAAAATTGCCACGAGTGTCCTTCTCTGTCCCTAAACTCAAGGATTGAAAATATGGAACAGCAAAATTGGTTTAGAACAGAATAGCACACTGACACTTTCCCTCACTGTCCTACTCTGTCCCTCCTTTCCACGAGTGTCCTTCTCTGTCCCTAAACTCAAGGATTGAAAATATGGAACAGCAAAATTGGTTTAGAACAGAATAGCACACTGACACTTTCCCTCACTGTCCTACTCTGTCCCTCCCTACAAACAAGATTTAGCACAGAATAGCACACTGATAATTTCCACGAGTGTCCTTCTCTGTCCCTAAACTCAAGGATTGAAAATATGGAACAGCAAAATTGGTTTAGAATAGAATAGCACACTGACACTTTCCCTCACTGTCCTACTCTGTCCCTCCCTACAAACAAGATTTAGCACAGAATAGCACACTGATAATTTCCACGAGTGTCCTTCTCTGTCCCTAAACTCAAGGATTGAAAATATGGAACAGCAAAATTGGTTTAGAACAGAATAGCACACTGACACTTTCCCTCACTGTCCTACTCTGTCCCTCCCTACAAACAAGATTTAGCACAGAATAGCACACTGATAATTTCCACGAGTGTCCTTCTCTGTCCCTAAACTCAAGGATTGAAAATATGGAACAGCAAAATTGGTTTAGAACAGAATAGCACACTGACACTTTCCCTCACTGTCCTACTCTGTCCCTCCCTACAAACAAGATTTAGCACAGAATAGCACACTGAAAATTGCCACGAGTGTCCTTCTCTGTCCCTAAACTCAAGGATTGAAAATATGGAACAGCAAAATTGGTTTAGAACAGAATAGCACACTGACACTTTCCCTCACTGTCCTACTCTGTCCCTCCTTTCCACGAGTGTCCTTCTCTGTCCCTAAACTCAAGGATTGAAAATATGGAACAGCAAAATTGGTTTAGAACAGAATAGCACACTGACACTTTCCCTCACTGTCCTACTCTGTCCCTCCCTACAAACAAGATTTAGCACAGAATAGCACACTGATAATTGCCACGAGTGTCCTTCTCTGTCCCTAAACTCAAGGATTGAAAATATGGAACAGCAAAATTGGTTTAGAACAGAATAGCACACTGACACTTTCCCTCACTGTCCTACTCTGTCCCTCCCTACAAACAAGATTTAGCACAGAATAGCACACTGAAAATTGCCACGAGTGTCCTTCTCTGTCCCTAAACTCAAGGATTGAAAATATGGAACAGCAAAATTGGTTTAGAACAGAATAGCACACTGACACTTTCCCTCACTGTCCTACTCTGTCCCTCCTTTCCACGAGTGTCCTTCTCTGTCCCTAAACTCAAGGATTGAAAATATGGAACAGCAAAATTGGTTTAGAACAGAATAGCACACTGACACTTTCCCTCACTGTCCTACTCTGTCCCTCCCTACAAACAAGATTTAGCACAGAATAGCACACTGATAATTGCCACGAGTGTCCTTCTCTGTCCCTAAACTCAAGGATTGAAAATATGGAACAGCAAAATTGGTTTAGAACAGAATAGCACACTGACACTTTCCCTCACTGTCCTACTCTGTCCCTCCCTACAAACAAGATTTAGCACAGAATAGCACACTGAAAATTGCCATGAGTGTCCTTCTCTGTCCCTAAACTCAAGGATTGAAAATATGGAACAGCAAAATTGGTTTAGAACAGAATAGCACACTGACACTTTCCCTCACTGTCCTACTCTGTCCCTCCTTTCCACGAGTGTCCTTCTCTGTCCCTAAACTCAAGGATTGAAAATATGGAACAGCAAAATTGGTTTAGAACAGAATAGCACACTGACACTTTCCCTCACTGTCCTACTCTGTCCCTCCCTACAAACAAGATTTAGCACAGAATAGCACACTGATAATTTCCACGAGTGTCCTTCTCTGTCCCTAAACTCAAGGATTGAAAATATGGAACAGCAAAATTGGTTTAGAATAGAATAGCACACTGACACTTTCCCTCACTGTCCTACTCTGTCCCTCCCTACAAACAAGATTTAGCACAGAATAGCACACTGATAATTTCCACGAGTGTCCTTCTCTGTCCCTAAACTCAAGGATTGAAAATATGGAACAGCAAAATTGGTTTAGAACAGAATAGCACACTGACACTTTCCCTCACTGTCCTACTCTGTCCCTCCCTACAAACAAGATTTAGCACAGAATAGCACACTGAAAATTGCCACGAGTGTCCTTCTCTGTCCCTAAACTCAAGGATTGAAAATATGGAACAGCAAAATTGGTTTAGAACAGAATAGCACACTGACACTTTCCCTCACTGTCCTACTCTGTCCCTCCTTTCCACGACTGTCCTTCTCTGTCCCTAAACTCAAGGATTGAAAATATGGAACAGCAAAATTGGTTTAGAACAGAATAGCATACTGACACTTTCCCTCACTGTCCTACTCTGTCCCTCCCTACAAACAAGATTTAGCACAGAATAGCACACTGATAATTTCCACGAGTGTCCTTCTCTGTCCCTAAACTCAAGGATTGAAAATATGGAACAGCAAAATTGGTTTAGAACAGAATAGCACACTGACACTTTCCCTCACTGTCCTACTCTGTCCCTCCCTACAAACAAGATTTAGCACAGAATAGCACACTGATAATTTCCACGAGTGTCCTTCTCTGTCCCTAAACTCAAGGATTGAAAATATGGAACAGCAAAATTGGTTTAGAACAGAATAGCACACTGACACTTTCCCTCACTGTCCTACTCTGTCCCTCCCTACAAACAAGATTTAGCACAGAATAGCACACTGAAAATTGCCACGAGTGTCCTTCTCTGTCCCTAAACTCAAGGATTGAAAATATGGAACAGCAAAATTGGTTTAGAACAGAATAGCACACTGACACTTTCCCTCACTGTCCTACTCTGTCCCTCCCTACAAACAAGATTTAGCACAGAATAGCACACTGATAATTTCCACGAGTGTCCTTCTCTGTCCCTAAACTCAAGGATTGAAAATATGGAACAGCAAAATTGGTTTAGAACAGAATAGCACACTGACACTTTCCCTCACTGTACTACTCTGTCCCTCCCTACAAACAAGATTTAGCACAGAATAGCACACTGATAATTGCCACGAGTGTCCTTCTCTGTCCCTAAACGCAAGGATTGAAAATATGGAACAGCAAAATTGGTTTAGAACAGAATAGCACACTGACACTTTCCCTCACTGTCCTACTCTGTCCCTCCCTACAAACAAGATTTAGCACAGAATAGCACACTGATAATTTCCACGAGTGTCCTTCTCTGTCCCTAAACTCAAGGATTGAAAATATGGAACAGCAAAATTGGTTTAGAACAGAATAGCACACTGACACTTTCCCTCACTGTCCTACTCTGTCCCTCCCTACAAACAAGATTTAGCACAGAATAGCACACTGATAATTGCCACGAGTGTCCTTCTCTGTCCCTAAACTCAAGGATTGAAAATATGGAACAGCAAAATTGGTTTAGAACAGAATAGCACACTGACACTTTCCCTCACTGTCCTACTCTGTCCCTCCCTACAAACAAGATTTAGCACAGAATAGCACACTGATAATTTCCACGAGTGTCCTTCTCTGTCCCTAAATTCAAGGATTGAAAATATGGAACAGCAAAATTGGTTTAGAACATAATAGCACACTGACACTTTCCCTCACTGTCCTACTCTGTCCCTCCCTACAAACAAGATTTAGCACAGAATAGCACACTGAAAATTGCCACGAGTGTCCTTCTCTGTCCCTAAACTCAAGGATTGAAAATATGGAACAGCAAAATTGGTTTAGAACAGAATAGCACACTGACACTTTCCCTCACTGTCCTACTCTGTCTCTCCCTACAAACAAGATTTAGCACAGAATAGCACACTGATAATTGCCACGAGTGTCCTTCTCTGTCCCTAAACTCAAGGATTGAAAATATGGAACAGCAAAATTGGTTTAGAACAGAATAGCACACTGACACTTTCCCTCACTGTCCTACTCTGTCCCTCCCTACAAACAAGATTTAGCACAGAATAGCACACTGATAATTTCCACGAGTGTCCTTCTCTGTCCCTAAATTCAAGGATTGAAAATTTGGAACAGCAAAATTGGTTTAGAACAGAATAGCACACTGACACTTTCCCTCACTGTCCTACTCTGTCCCTCCCTACAAACAAGATTTAGCACAGAATAGCACACTGAAAATTGCCACGAGTGTCCTTCTCTGTCCCTAAACTCAAGGATTGAAAATATGGAACAGCAAAATTGGTTTAGAACAGAATAGCACACTGACACTTTCCCTCACTGTCCTACTCTGTCCCTCCCTACAAACAAGATTTAGCACAGAATAGCACACTGATAATTTCCACGAGTGTCCTTCTCTGTCCCTAAACTCAAGGATTGAAAATATGGAACAGCAAAATTGGTTTAGAACAGAATAGCACACTGACACTTTCCCTCACTGTCCTACTCTGTCCCTCCCTACAAACAAGATTTAGCACAGAATAGCACACTGATAATTTCCACGAGTGTCCTTCTCTGTTCCTAAACTCAAGGATTGAAAATATGGAACAGCAAAATTGGTTTAGAACAGAATAGCACACTGACACTTTCCCTCACTGTCCTACTCTGTCCCTCCCTACAAACAAGATTTAGCACAGAATAGCACACTGAAAATTGCCACAAGTGTCCTTCTCTGTCCCTAAACTCAAGGATTGAAAATATGGAACAGCAAAATTGGTTTAGAACAGAATAGCACACTGACACTTTCCCTCACTGTCCTACTCTGTCCCTCCCTACAAACAAGATTTAGCACAGAATAGCACACTGATAATTTCCATGAGTGTCCTTCTCTGTCCCTAAACTCAAGGATTGAAAATATGGAACAGCAAAATTGGTTTAGAACAGAATAGCACACTGACACTTTCCCTCACTGTCCTACTCTGTCCCTCCCTACAAACAAGATTTAGCACAGAATAGCACACTGAAAATTGCCACGAGTGTCCTTCTCTGTCCCTAAACTCAAGGATTGAAAATATGGAACAGCAAAATTGGTTTAGAACAGAATAGCACACTGACACTTTCCCTCACTGTCCTACTCTGTCCCTCCCTACAAACAAGATTTAGCACAGAATAGCACACTGAAAATTGCCACGAGTGTCCTTCTCTGTCCCTAAACTCAAGGATTGAAAATATGGAACAGCAAAATTGGTTTAGAACAGAATAGCACACTGACACTTTCCCTCACTGTCCTACTCTGTCCCTCCCTACAAACAAGATTTAGCACAGAATAGCACACTGATAATTTCCACGAGTGTCCTTCTCTGTCCCTAAACTCAAGGATTGAAAATATGGAACAGCAAAATTGGTTTAGAACAGAATAGCACACTGACACTTTCCCTCACTGTCCTACTCTGTCCCTCCCTACAAACAAGATTTAGCACAGAATAGCACACTGATAATTGCCACGAGTGTCCTTCTCTGTCCCTAAACTCAAGGATTGAAAATATGGAACAGCAAAATTGGTTTAGAACAGAATAGCACACTGACACTTTCCCTCACTGTCCTACTCTGTCCCTCCCTACAAACAAGATTTAGCACAGAATAGCACACTGATAATTTCCACGAGTGTCCTTCTCTGTCCCTAAACTCAAGGATTGAAAATATGGAACAGCAAAATTGGTTTAGAACAGAATAGCACACTGACACTTTCCCTCACTGTCCTACTCTGTCCCTCCCTACAAACAAGATTTAGCACAGCATAGCACACTGAAAATTGCCACGAGTGTCCTTCTCTGTCCCTAAACTCAAGGATTGAAAATATGGAACAGCAAAATTGGTTTAGAACAGAATAGCACACTGACACTTTCCCTCACTGTCCTACTCTGTCCCTCCCTACAAACAAGATTTAGCACAGAATAGCACACTGATAATTTCCACGAGTGTCCTTCTCTGTCCCTAAACTCAAGGATTGAAAATATGGAACAGCAAAATTGGTTTAGAACAGAATAGCACACTGACACTTTCCCTCACTGTCCTACTCTGTCCCTCCCTACAAACAAGATTTAGCACAGAATAGCACACTGAAAATTGCCACGAGTGTCCTTCTCTGTCCTTAAACTCAAGGATTGAAAATATGGAACAGCAAAATTGGTTTAGAACAGAATAGCACACTGACACTTTCCCTCACTGTCCTACTCTGTCCCTCCCTACAAACAAGATTTAGCACAGAATAGCACACTGAAAATTGCCACGAGTGTCCTTCTCTGTCCCTAAACTCAAGGATTGAAAATATGGAACAGCAAAATTGGTTTAGAACAGAATAGCACACTGACACTTTCCCTCACTGTCCTACTCTGTCCCTCCCTACAGACAAGATTTAGCACAGAATAGCACACTGATAATTTCCACGAGTGTCCTTCTCTGTCCCTAAACTCAAGGATTGAAAATATGGAACAGCAAAATTGGTTTAGAACAGAATAGCACACTGACACTTTCCCTCACTGTCCTACTCTGTCCCTCCCTACAAACAAGATTTAGCACAGAATAGCACACTGAAAATTGCCACGAGTGTCCTTCTCTGTCCTTAAACTCAAGGATTGAAAATATGGAACAGCAAAATTGGTTTAGAACAGAATAGCACACTGACACTTTCCCTCACTGTCCTACTCTGTCCCTCCCTACAAACAAGATTTAGCACAGAATAGCACACTGAAAATTGCCACGAGTGTCCTTCTCTGTCCCTAAACTCAAGGATTGAAAATATGGAACAGCAAAATTGGTTTAGAACAGAATAGCACACTGACACTTTCCCTCACTGTCCTACTCTGTCCCTCCCTACAGACAAGATTTAGCACAGAATAGCACACTGATAATTTCCACGAGTGTCCTTCTCTGTCCCTAAACTCAAGGATTGAAAATATGGAACAGCAAAATTGGTTTAGAACAGAATAGCACACTGACACTTTCCCTCACTGTCCTACTCTGTCCCTCCCTACAAACAAGATTTAGCACAGAATAGCACACTGAAAATTGCCACGAGTGTCCTTCTCTGTCCCTAAACTCAAGGATTGAAAATATGGAACAGCAAAATTGGTTTAGAACAGAATAGCACACTGACACTTTCCCTCACTGTCCTACTCTGTCCCTCCCTACAAACAAGATTTAGCACAGAATAGCACACTGATAATTTCCACGAGTGTCCTTCTCTGTCCCTAAACTCAAGGATTGAAAATATGGAACAGCAAAATTGGTTTAGAACAGAATAGCACACTGACACTTTCCCTCACTGTACTACTCTGTCCCTCCCTACAAACAAGATTTAGCACAGAATAGCACACTGATAATTGCCACGAGTGTCCTTCTCTGTCCCTAAACGCAAGGATTGAAAATATGGAACAGCAAAATTGGTTTAGAACAGAATAGCACACTGACACTTTCCCTCACTGTCCTACTCTGTCCCTCCCTACAAACAAGATTTAGCACAGAATAGCACACTGATAATTTCCACGAGTGTCCTTCTCTGTCCCTAAACTCAAGGATTGAAAATATGGAACAGCAAAATTGGTTTAGAACAGAATAGCACACTGACACTTTCCCTCACTGTCCTACTCTGTCCCTCCCTACAAACAAGATTTAGCACAGAATAGCACACTGATAATTGCCACGAGTGTCCTTCTCTGTCCCTAAACTCAATGATTGAAAATATGGAACAGCAAAATTGGTTTAGAACAGAATAGCACACTGACACTTTCCCTCACTGTCCTACTCTGTCCCTCCCTACAAACAAGATTTAGCACAGAATAGCACACTGATAATTTCCACGAGTGTCCTTCTCTGTCCCTAAATTCAAGGATTGAAAATATGGAACAGCAAAATTGGTTTAGAACATAATAGCACACTGACACTTTCCCTCACTGTCCTACTCTGTCCCTCCCTACAAACAAGATTTAGCACAGAATAGCACACTGAAAATTGCCACGAGTGTCCTTCTCTGTCCCTAAACTCAAGGATTGAAAATATGGAACAGCAAAATTGGTTTAGAACAGAATAGCACACTGACACTTTCCCTCACTGTCCTACTCTGTCCCTCCCTACAAACAAGATTTAGCACAGAATAGCACACTGATAATTGCCACGAGTGTCCTTCTCTGTCCCTAAACTCAAGGATTGAAAATATGGAACAGCAAAATTGGTTTAGAACAGAATAGCACACTGACACTTTCCCTCACTGTCCTACTCTGTCCCTCCCTACAAACAAGATTTAGCACAGAATAGCACACTGATAATTTCCACGAGTGTCCTTCTCTGTCCCTAAATTCAAGGATTGAAAATTTGGAACAGCAAAATTGGTTTAGAACAGAATAGCACACTGACACTTTCCCTCACTGTCCTACTCTGTCCCTCCCTACAAACAAGATTTAGCACAGAATAGCACACTGAAAATTGCCACGAGTGTCCTTCTCTGTCCCTAAACTCAAGGATTGAAAATATGGAACAGCAAAATTGGTTTAGAACAGAATAGCACACTGACACTTTCCCTCACTGTCCTACTCTGTCCCTCCCTACAAACAAGATTTAGCACAGAATAGCACACTGATAATTTCCACGAGTGTCCTTCTCTGTCCCTAAACTCAAGGATTGAAAATATGGAACAGCAAAATTGGTTTAGAACAGAATAGCACACTGACACTTTCCCTCACTGTCCTACTCTGTCCCTCCCTACAAACAAGATTTAGCACAGAATAGCACACTGATAATTTCCACGAGTGTCCTTCTCTGTCCCTAAACTCAAGGATTGAAAATATGGAACAGCAAAATTGGTTTAGAACAGAATAGCACACTGACACTTTCCCTCACTGTCCTACTCTGTCCCTCCCTACAAACAAGATTTAGCACAGAATAGCACACTGAAAATTGCCACGAGTGTCCTTCTCTGTCCCTAAACTCAAGGATTGAAAATATGGAACAGCAAAATTGGTTTAGAACAGAATAGCACACTGACACTTTCCCTCACTGTCCTACTCTGTCCCTCCCTACAAACAAGATTTAGCACAGAATAGCACACTGATAATTTCCATGAGTGTCCTTCTCTGTCCCTAAACTCAAGGATTGAAAATATGGAACAGCAAAATTGGTTTAGAACAGAATAGCACACTGACACTTTCCCTCACTGTCCTACTCTGTCCCTCCCTACAAACAAGATTTAGCACAGAATAGCACACTGAAAATTGCCACGAGTGTCCTTCTCTGTCCCTAAACTCAAGGATTGAAAATATGGAACAGCAAAATTGGTTTAGAACAGAATAGCACACAGACACTTTCCCTCACTGTCCTACTCTGTCCCTCCCTACAAACAAGATTTAGCACAGAATAGCACACTGAAAATTGCCACGAGTGTCCTTCTCTGTCCCTAAACTCAAGGATTGAAAATATGGAACAGCAAAATTGGTTTAGAACAGAATAGCACACTGACACTTTCCCTCACTGTCCTACTCTGTCCCTCCCTACAAACAAGATTTAGCACAGAATAGCACACTGATAATTTCCACGAGTGTCCTTCTCTGTCCCTAAACTCAAGGATTGAAAATATGGAACAGCAAAATTGGTTTAGAACAGAATAGCACACTGACACTTTCCCTCACTGTCCTACTCTGTCCCTCCCTACAAACAAGATTTAGCACAGAATAGCACACTGATAATTGCCACGAGTGTCCTTCTCTGTCCCTAAACTCAAGGATTGAAAATATGGAACAGCAAAATTGGTTTAGAACAGAATAGCACACTGACACTTTCCCTCACTGTCCTACTCTGTCCCTCCCTACAAACAAGATTTAGCACAGAATAGCACACTGATAATTTCCACGAGTGTCCTTCTCTGTCCCTAAACTCAAGGATTGAAAATATGGAACAGCAAAATTGGTTTAGAACAGAATAGCACACTGACACTTTCCCTCACTGTCCTACTCTGTCCCTCCCTACAAACAAGATTTAGCACAGCATAGCACACTGAAAATTGCCACGAGTGTCCTTCTCTGTCCCTAAACTCAAGGATTGAAAATATGGAACAGCAAAATTGGTTTAGAACAGAATAGCACACTGACACTTTCCCTCACTGTCCTACTCTGTCCCTCCCTACAAACAAGATTTAGCACAGAATAGCACACTGATAATTTCCACGAGTGTCCTTCTCTGTCCCTAAACTCAAGGATTGAAAATATGGAACAGCAAAATTGGTTTAGAACAGAATAGCACACTGACACTTTCCCTCACTGTCCTACTCTGTCCCTCCCTACAAACAAGATTTAGCACAGAATAGCACACTGAAAATTGCCACGAGTGTCCTTCTCTGTCCTTAAACTCAAGGATTGAAAATATGGAACAGCAAAATTGGTTTAGAACAGAATAGCACACTGACACTTTCCCTCACTGTCCTACTCTGTCCCTCCCTACAAACAAGATTTAGCACAGAATAGCACACTGAAAATTGCCACGAGTGTCCTTCTCTGTCCCTAAACTCAAGGATTGAAAATATGGAACAGCAAAATTGGTTTAGAACAGAATAGCACACTGACACTTTCCCTCACTGTCCTACTCTGTCCCTCCCTACAGACAAGATTTAGCACAGAATAGCACACTGATAATTTCCACGAGTGTCCTTCTCTGTCCCTAAACTCAAGGATTGAAAATATGGAACAGCAAAATTGGTTTAGAACAGAATAGCACACTGACACTTTCCCTCACTGTCCTACTCTGTCCCTCCCTACAAACAAGATTTAGCACAGAATAGCACACTGAAAATTGCCACGAGTGTCCTTCTCTGTCCCTAAACTCAAGGATTGAAAATATGGAACAGCAAAATTGGTTTAGAACAGAATAGCACATTGACACTTTCCCTCACTGTCCTACTCTGTCCCTCCCTACAAACAAGATTTAGCACAGAATAGCACACTGAAAAATGCCACGAGTGTCCTTCTCTGTCCCTAAACTCAAGGATTGAAAATATGGAACAGCAAAATTGGTTTAGAACAGAATAGCACACTGACACTTTCCCTCACTGTCCTACTCTGTCCCTCCCTACAAACAAGATTTAGCACAGAATAGCACACTGATAATTGCCACGAGTGTCCTTCTCTGTCCCTAAACTCAAGGATTGAAAATATGGAACAGCAAAATTGGTTTAGAACAGAATAGCACACTGACACTTTCCCTCACTGAACTACTCTGTCCCTCCCTACAAACAAGATTTAGCACAGAATAGCACACTGAAAATTGCCACGAGTGTCCTTCTCTGTCCCTAAACTCAAGGATTGAAAATATGGAACAGCAAAATTGGTTTAGAACAGAATAGCACACAGACACTTTCCCTCACTGTCCTACTCTGTCCCTCCCTACAAACAAGATTTAGCACAGAATAGCACACTGAAAATTGCCACGAGTGTCCTTCTCTGTCCCTAAACTCAAGGATTGAAAATATGGAACAGCAAAATTGGTTTAGAACAGAATAGCACACTGACACTTTCCCTCACTGTCCTACTCTGTCCCTCCCTACAAACAAGATTTAGCACAGAATAGCACACTGATAATTTCCACGAGTGTCCTTCTCTGTCCCTAAACTCAAGGATTGAAAATATGGAACAGCAAAATTGGTTTAGAACAGAATAGCACACTGACACTTTCCCTCACTGTCCTACTCTGTCCCTCCCTACAAACAAGATTTAGCACAGAATAGCACACTGATAATTGCCACGAGTGTCCTTCTCTGTCCCTAAACTCAAGGATTGAAAATATGGAACAGCAAAATTGGTTTAGAACAGAATAGCACACTGACACTTTCCCTCACTGTCCTACTCTGTCCCTCCCTACAAACAAGATTTAGCACAGAATAGCACACTGATAATTTCCACGAGTGTCCTTCTCTGTCCCTAAACTCAAGGATTGAAAATATGGAACAGCAAAATTGGTTTAGAACAGAATAGCACACTGACACTTTCCCTCACTGTCCTACTCTGTCCCTCCCTACAAACAAGATTTAGCACAGCATAGCACACTGAAAATTGCCACGAGTGTCCTTCTCTGTCCCTAAACTCAAGGATTGAAAATATGGAACAGCAAAATTGGTTTAGAACAGAATAGCACACTGACACTTTCCCTCACTGTCCTACTCTGTCCCTCCCTACAAACAAGATTTAGCACAGAATAGCACACTGATAATTTCCACGAGTGTCCTTCTCTGTCCCTAAACTCAAGGATTGAAAATATGGAACAGCAAAATTGGTTTAGAACAGAATAGCACACTGACACTTTCCCTCACTGTCCTACTCTGTCCCTCCCTACAAACAAGATTTAGCACAGAATAGCACACTGAAAATTGCCACGAGTGTCCTTCTCTGTCCTTAAACTCAAGGATTGAAAATATGGAACAGCAAAATTGGTTTAGAACAGAATAGCACACTGACACTTTCCCTCACTGTCCTACTCTGTCCCTCCCTACAAACAAGATTTAGCACAGAATAGCACACTGAAAATTGCCACGAGTGTCCTTCTCTGTCCCTAAACTCAAGGATTGAAAATATGGAACAGCAAAATTGGTTTAGAACAGAATAGCACACTGACACTTTCCCTCACTGTCCTACTCTGTCCCTCCCTACAGACAAGATTTAGCACAGAATAGCACACTGATAATTTCCACGAGTGTCCTTCTCTGTCCCTAAACTCAAGGATTGAAAATATGGAACAGCAAAATTGGTTTAGAACAGAATAGCACACTGACACTTTCCCTCACTGTCCTACTCTGTCCCTCCCTACAAACAAGATTTAGCACAGAATAGCACACTGAAAATTGCCACGAGTGTCCTTCTCTGTCCCTAAACTCAAGGATTGAAAATATGGAACAGCAAAATTGGTTTAGAACAGAATAGCACATTGACACTTTCCCTCACTGTCCTACTCTGTCCCTCCCTACAAACAAGATTTAGCACAGAATAGCACACTGAAAAATGCCACGAGTGTCCTTCTCTGTCCCTAAACTCAAGGATTGAAAATATGGAACAGCAAAATTGGTTTAGAACAGAATAGCACACTGACACTTTCCCTCACTGTCCTACTCTGTCCCTCCCTACAAACAAGATTTAGCACAGAATAGCACACTGATAATTTCCATGAGTGTCCTTCTCTGTCCCTAAACTCAAGGATTGAAAATATGGAACAGCAAAATTGGTTTAGAACAGAATAGCACACTGACACTTTCCCTCACTGTCCTACTCTGTCCCTCCCTACAAACAAGATTTAGCACAGAATAGCACACTGATAATTGCCACGAGTGTCCTTCTCTGTCCCTAAACTCAAGGATTGAAAATATGGAACAGCAAAATTGGTTTAGAACAGAATAGCACACTGACACTTTCCCTCACTGTCCTACTCTGTCCCTCCCTACAAACAAGATTTAGCACAGAATAGCACACTGATAATTTCCACGAGTGTCCTTCTCTGTCCCTAAACTCAAGGATTGAAAATATGGAACAGCAAAATTGGTTTAGAACAGAATAGCACACTGACACTTTCCCTCACTGTCCTACTCTGTCCCTCCCTACAAACAAGATTTAGCACAGAATAGCACACTGATAATTGCCACGAGTGTCCTTCTCTGTCCCTAAACTCAAGGATTGAAAATATGGAACAGCAAAATTGGTTTAGAACAGAATAGCACACTGACACTTTCCCTCACTGTCCTACTCTGTCCCTCCCTACAAACAAGATTTAGCACAGAATAGCACACTGATAATTTCCACGAGTGTCCTTCTCTGTCCCTAAATTCAAGGATTGAAAATATGGAACAGCAAAATTGGTTTAGAACATAATAGCACACTGACACTTTCCCTCACTGTCCTACTCTGTCCCTCCCTACAAACAAGATTTAGCACAGAATAGCACACTGAAAATTGCCACGAGTGTCCTTCTCTGTCCCTAAACTCAAGGATTGAAAATATGGAACAGCAAAATTGGTTTAGAACAGAATGGCACACTGACACTTTCCCTCACTGTCCTACTCTGTCCCTCCCTACAAACAAGATTTAGCACAGAATAGCACACTGATAATTGCCACGAGTGTCCTTCTCTGTCCCTAAACTCAAGGATTGAAAATATGGAACAGCAAAATTGGTTTAGAACAGAATAGCACACTGACACTTTCCCTCACTGTCCTACTCTGTCCCTCCCTACAAACAAGATTTAGCACAGAATAGCACACTGATAATTTCCACGAGTGTCCTTCTCTGTCCCTAAATTCAAGGATTGAAAATATGGAACAGCAAAATTGGTTTAGAACAGATTAGCACACTGACACTTTCCCTCACTGTCCTACTCTGTCCCTCCCTACAAACAAGATTTAGCACAGAATAGCACACTGAAAATTGCCACGAGTGTCCTTCTCTGTCCCTAAACTCAAGGATTGAAAATATGGAACAGCAAAATTGGTTTAGAACAGAATAGCACACTGACACTTTCCCTCACTGTCCTACTCTGTCCCTCCCTACAAACAAGATTTAGCACAGAATAGCACACTGATAATTTCCACGAGTGTCCTTCTCTGTCCCTAAACTCAAGGATTGAAAATATGGAACAGCAAAATTGGTTTAGAACAGAATAGCACACTGACACTTTCCCTCACTGTCCCACTCTGTCCCTCCCTACAAACAAGATTTAGCACAGCATAGCACACTGATAATTGCCACGAGTGTCCTTCTCTGTCCCTAAACTCAAGGATTGAAAATATGGAACAGCAAAATTGGTTTAGAACAGAATAGCACACTGACACTTTCCCTCACTGTCCTACTCTGTCCCTCCCTACAAACAAGATTTAGCACAGAATAGCACACTGATAATTGCCACGAGTGTCCTTCTCTGTCCCTAAACTCAAGGATTGAAAATATGGAACAGCAAAATTGGTTTAGAACAGAATAGCACACTGACACTTTCCCTCACTGTCCTACTCTGTCCCTCCCTACAAACAAGATTTAGCACAGAATAGCACACTGATAATTGCCACGAGTGTCCTTCTCTGTCCCTAAATTCAAGGATTGAAAATATGGAACAGCAAAATTGGTTTAGAACATAATAGCACACTGACACTTTCCCTCACTGTCCTACTCTGTCCCTCCCTACAAACAAGATTTAGCACAGAATAGCACACTGAAAATTGCCACGAGTGTCCTTCTCTGTCCCTAAACTCAAGGATTGAAAATATGGAACAGCAAAATTGGTTTAGAACAGAATAGCACACTGACACTTTCCCTCACTGTCCTACTCTGTCCCTCCCTACAAACAAGATTTAGCACAGAATAGCACACTGATAATTGCCACGAGTGTCCTTCTCTGTCCCTAAACTCAAGGATTGAAAATATGGAACAGCAAAATTGGTTTAGAACAGAATAGCACACTGACACTTTCCCTCACTGTCCTACTCTGTCCCTCCCTACAAACAAGATTTAGCACAGAATAGCACACTGATAATTTCCACGAGTGTCCTTCTCTGTCCCTAAATTCAAGGATTGAAAATATGGAACAGCAAAATTGGTTTAGAACAGAATAGCACACTGACACTTTCCCTCACTGTCCTACTCTGTCCCTCCCTACAAACAAGATTTAGCACAGAATAGCACACTGAAAATTGCCACGAGTGTCCTTCTCTGTCCCTAAACTCAAGGATTGAAAATATGGAACAGCAAAATTGGTTTAGAACAGAATAGCACACTGACACTTTCCCTCACTGTCCTACTCTGTCCCTCCCTACAAACAAGATTTAGCACAGAATAGCACACTGATAATTTCCACGAGTGTCCTTCTCTGTCCCTAAACTCAAGGATTGAAAATATGGAACAGCAAAATTGGTTTAGAACAGAATAGCACACTGACACTTTCCCTCACTGTCCTACTCTGTCCCTCCCTACAAACAAGATTTAGCACAGAATAGCACACTGATAATTTCCACGAGTGTCCTTCTCTGTCCCTAAACTCAAGGATTGAAAATATGGAACAGCAAAATTGGTTTAGAACAGAATAGCACACTGACACTTTCCCTCACTGTCCTACTCTGTCCCTCCCTACAAACAAGATTTAGCACAGAATAGCACACTGAAAATTGCCACGAGTGTCCTTCTCTGTCCCTAAACTCAAGGATTGAAAATATGGAACAGCAAAATTGGTTTAGAACAGAATAGCACACTGACACTTTCCCTCACTGTCCTACTCTGTCCCTCCCTACAAACAAGATTTAGCACAGAATAGCACACTGAAAATTGCCACGAGTGTCCTTCTCTGTCCCTAAACTCAAGGATTGAAAATATGGAACAGCAAAATTGGTTTAGAACAGAATAGCACACTGACACTTTCCCTCACTGTCCTACTCTGTCCCTCCCTACAAACAAGATTTAGCACAGAATAGCACACTGATAATTTCCACGAGTGTCCTTCTCTGTCCCTAAACTCAAGGATTGAAAATATGGAACAGCAAAATTGGTTTAGAACAGAATAGCACACTGACACTTTCCCTCACTGTCCTACTCTGTCCCTCCCTACAAACAAGATTTAGCACAGAATAGCACACTGATAATTGCCACGAGTGTCCTTCTCTGTCCCTAAACTCAAGGATTGAAAATATGGAACAGCAAAATTGGTTTAGAACAGAATAGCACACTGACACTTTCCCTCACTGTCCTACTCTGTCCCTCCCTACAAACAAGATTTAGCACAGAATAGCACACTGATAATTTCCACGAGTGTCCTTCTCTGTCCCTAAATTCAAGGATTGAAAATATGGAACAGCAAAATTGGTTTAGAACATAATAGCACACTGACACTTTCCCTCACTGTCCTACTCTGTCCCTCCCTACAAACAAGATTTAGCACAGAATAGCACACTGAAAATTGCCACGAGTGTCCTTCTCTGTCCCTAAACTCAAGGATTGAAAATATGGAACAGCAAAATTGGTTTAGAACAGAATAGCACACTGACACTTTCCCTCACTGTCCTACTCTGTCCCTCCCTACAAACAAGATTTAGCACAGAATAGCACACTGATAATTGCCACGAGTGTCCTTCTCTGTCCCTAAACTCAAGGATTGAAAATATGGAACAGCAAAATTGGTTTAGAACAGAATAGCACACTGACACTTTCCCTCACTGTCCTACTCTGTCCCTCCCTACAAACAAGATTTAGCACAGAATAGCACACTGATAATTTCCACGAGTGTCCTTCTCTGTCCCTAAATTCAAGGATTGAAAATATGGAACAGCAAAATTGGTTTAGAACAGAATAGCACACTGACACTTTCCCTCACTGTCCTACTCTGTCCCTCCCTACAAACAAGATTTAGCACAGAATAGCACACTGAAAATTGCCACGAGTGTCCTTCTCTGTCCCTAAACTCAAGGATTGAAAATATGGAACAGCAAAATTGGTTTAGAACAGAATAGCACACTGACACTTTCCCTCACTGTCCTACTCTGTCCCTCCCTACAAACAAGATTTAGCACAGAATAGCACACTGATAATTTCCACGAGTGTCCTTCTCTGTCCCTAAACTCAAGGATTGAAAATATGGAACAGCAAAATTGGTTTAGAACAGAATAGCACACTGACACTTTCCCTCACTGTCCTACTCTGTCCCTCCCTACAAACAAGATTTAGCACAGAATAGCACACTGAAAATTGCCACGAGTGTCCTTCTCTGTCCCTAAACTCAAGGATTGAAAATATGGAACAGCAAAATTGGTTTAGAACAGAATAGCACACTGACACTTTCCCTCACTGTCCTACTCTGTCCCTCCCTACAAACAAGATTTAGCACAGAATAGCACACTGATAATTTCCACGAGTGTCCTTCTCTGTCCCTAAACTCAAGGATTGAAAATATGGAACAGCAAAATTGGTTTAGAACAGAATAGCACACTGACACTTTCCCTCACTGTCCTACTCTGTCCCTCCCTACAAACAAGATTTAGCACAGAATAGCACACTGATAATTGCCACGAGTGTCCTTCTCTGTCCCTAAACTCAAGGATTGAAAATATGGAACAGCAAAATTGGTTTAGAACAGAATAGCACACTGACACTTTCCCTCACTGTCCTACTCTGTCCCTCCCTACAAACAAGATTTAGCACAGAATAGCACACTGATAATTGCCACGAGTGTCCTTCTCTGTCCCTAAATTCAAGGATTGAAAATATGGAACAGCAAAATTGGCTTAGAACATAATAGCACACTGACACTTTCCCTCACTGTCCTACTCTGTCCCTCCCTACAAACAAGATTTAGCACAGAATAGCACACTGAAAATTGCCACGAGTGTCCTTCTCTGTCCCTAAACTCAAGGATTGAAAATATGGAACAGCAAAATTGGTTTAGAACAGAATAGCACACTGACACTTTCCCTCACTGTCCTACTCTGTCCCTCCCTACAAACAAGATTTAGCACAGAATAGCACACTGATAATTGCCACGAGTGTCCTTCTCTGTCCCTAAACTCAAGGATTGAAAATATGGAACAGCAAAATTGGTTTAGAACAGAATAGCACACTGACACTTTCCCTCACTGTCCTACTCTGTCCCTCCCTACAAACAAGATTTAGCACAGAATAGCACACTGATAATTTCCACGAGTGTCCTTCTCTGTCCCTAAATTCAAGGATTGAAAATATGGAACAGCAAAATTGGTTTAGAACAGAATAGCACACTGACACTTTCCCTCACTGTCCTACTCTGTCCCTCCCTACAAACAAGATTTAGCACAGAATAGCACACTGAAAATTGCCACGAGTGTCCTTCTCTGTCCCTAAACTCAAGGATTGAAAATATGGAACAGCAAAATTGGTTTAGAACAGAATAGCACACTGACACTTTCCCTCACTGTCCTACTCTGTCCCTCCCTACAAACAAGATTTAGCACAGAATAGCACACTGATAATTTCCACGAGTGTCCTTCTCTGTCCCTAAACTCAAGGATTGAAAATATGGAACAGCAAAATTGGTTTAGAACAGAATAGCACACTGACACTTTCCCTCACTGTCCTACTCTGTCCCTCCCTACAAACAAGATTTAGCACAGAATAGCACACTGATAATTTCCACGAGTGTCCTTCTCTGTCCCTAAACTCAAGGATTGAAAATATGGAACAGCAAAATTGGTTTAGAACAGAATAGCACACTGACACTTTCCCTCACTGTCCTACTCTGTCCCTCCCTACAAACAAGATTTAGCACAGAATAGCACACTGATAATTTCCACGAGCGTCCTTCTCTGTCCCTAAACTCAAGGATTGAAAATATGGAACAGCAAAATTGGTTTAGAACAGAATAGCACACTGACACTTTCCCTCACTGTCCTACTCTGTCCCTCCCTACAAACAAGATTTAGCACAGAATAGCACACTGAAAATTGCCACGAGTGTCCTTCTCTGTCCCTAAACTCAAGGATTGAAAATATGGAACAGCAAAATTGGTTTAGAACAGAATAGCACACTGACACTTTCCCTCACTGTCCTACTCTGTCCCTCCCTACAAACAAGATTTAGCACAGAATAGCACACTGATAATTTCCACGAGTGTCCTTCTCTGTCCCTAAACTCAAGGATTGAAAATATGGAACAGCAAAATTGGTTTAGAACAGAATAGCACACTGACACTTTCCCTCACTGTCCTACTCTGTCCCTCCCTACAAACAAGATTTAGCACAGAATAGCACACTGAAAATTGCCACGAGTGTCCTTCTCTGTCCCTAAACTCAAGGATTGAAAATATGGAACAGCAAAATTGGTTTAGAACAGAATAGCACACTGACACTTTCCCTCACTGTCCTACTCTGTCCCTCCCTACAAACAAGATTTAGCACAGAATAGCACACTGAAAATTGCCACGAGTGTCCTTCTCTGTCCCTAAACTCAAGGATTGAAAATATGGAACAGCAAAATTGGTTTAGAACAGAATAGCACACTGACACTTTCCCTCACTGTCCTACTCTGTCCCTCCCTACAAACAAGATTTAGCACAGAATAGCACACTGATAATTTCCACGAGTGTCCTTCTCTGTCCCTAAACTCAAGGATTGAAAATATGGAACAGCAAAATTGGTTTAGAACAGAATAGCACACTGACACTTTCCCTCACTGTCCTACTCTGTCCCTCGCTACAAACAAGATTTAGCACAGAATAGCACACTGATAATTTCCACGAGTGTCCTTCTCTGTCCCTAAACTCAAGGATTGAAAATATGGAACAGCAAAATTGGTTTAGAACAGAATAGCACACTGACACTTTCCCTCACTGTCCTACTCTGTCCCTCCCTACAAACAAGATTTAGCACAGCATAGCACACTGAAAATTGCCACGAGTGTCCTTCTCTGTCCCTAAACTCAAGGATTGAAAATATGGAACAGCAAAATTGGTTTAGAACAGAATAGCACACTGACACTTTCCCTCACTGTCCTACTCTGTCCCTCCCTACAAACAAGATTTAGCACAGAATAGCACACTGATAATTTCCACGAGTGTCCTTCTCTGTCCCTAAACTCAAGGATTGAAAATATGGAACAGCAAAATTGGTTTAGAACAGAATAGCACACTGACACTTTCCCTCACTGTCCTACTCTGTCCCTCCCTACAAACAAGATTTAGCACAGAATAGCACACTGAAAATTGCCACGAGTGTCCTTCTCTGTCCCTAAACTCAAGGATTGAAAATATGGAACAGCAAAATTGGTTTAGAACAGAATAGCACACTGACACTTTCCCTCACTGTCCTACTCTGTCCCTCCCTACAAACAAGATTTAGCACAGAATAGCACACTGATAATTTCCATGAGTGTCCTTCTCTGTCCCTAAACTCAAGGATTGAAAATATGGAACAGCAAAATTGGTTTAGAACAGAATAGCACACTGACACTTTCCCTCACTGTCCTACTCTGTCCCTCCCTACAAACAAGATTTAGCACAGAATAGCACACTGATAATTTCCACGAGTGTCCTTCTCTGTCCCTAAACTCAAGGATTGAAAATATGGAACAGCAAAATTGGTTTAGAACAGAATAGCACACTGACACTTTCCCTCACTGTCCTACTCTGTCCCTCCCTACAAACAAGATTTAGCACAGAATAGCACACTGAAAATTGCCACGAGTGTCCTTCTATGTCCCTAAACTCAAGGATTGAAAATATGGAACAGCAAAATTGGTTTAGAACAGAATAGCACACTGACACTTTCCCTCACTGTCCTACTCTGTCCCTCCCTACAAACAAGATTTAGCACAGAATAGCACACTGATAATTTCCATGAGTGTCCTTCTCTGTCCCTAAACTCAAGGATTGAAAATATGGAACAGCAAAATTGGTTTAGAACAGAATAGCACACTGACACTTTCCCTCACTGTCCTACTCTGTCCCTCCCTACAAACAAGATTTAGCACAGAATAGCACACTGAAAATTGCCACGAGTGTCCTTCTCTGTCCCTAAACTCAAGGATTGAAAATATGGAACAGCAAAATTGGTTTAGAACAGAATAGCACACTGACACTTTCCCTCACTGTCCTACTCTGTCCCTCCCTACAAACAAGATTTAGCACAGAATAGCACACTGAAAATTGCCACGAGTGTCCTTCTCTGTCCCTAAACTCAAGGATTGAAAATATGGAACAGCAAAATTGGTTTAGAACAGAATAGCACACTGACTCTTTCCCTCACTGTCCTACTCTGTCCCTCCCTACAAACAAGATTTAGCACAGAATAGCACACTGATAATTTCCACGAGTGTCCTTCTCTGTCCCTAAACTCAAGGATTGAAAATATGGAACAGCAAAATTGGTTTAGAACAGAATAGCACACTGACACTTTCCCTCACTGTCCTACTCTGTCCCTCCCTACAAACAAGATTTAGCACAGAATAGCACACTGATAATTGCCACGAGTGTCCTTCTCTGTCCCTAAACTCAAGGATTGAAAATATGGAACAGCAAAATTGGTTTAGAACAGAATAGCACACTGACACTTTCCCTCGCTGTCCTACTCTGTCCCTCCCTACAAACAAGATTTAGCACAGAATAGCACACTGATAATTTCCACGAGTGTCCTTCTCTGTCCCTAAACTCAAGGATTGAAAATATGGAACAGCAAAATTGGTTTAGAACAGAATAGCACACTGACACTTTCCCTCACTGTCCTACTCTGTCCCTCCCTACAAACAAGATTTAGCACAGCATAGCACACTGAAAATTGCCACGAGTGTCCTTCTCTGTCCCTAAACTCAAGGATTGAAAATATGGAACAGCAAAATTGGTTTAGAACAGAATAGCACACTGACACTTTCCCTCACTGTCCTACTCTGTCCCTCCCTACAAACAAGATTTAGCACAGAATAGCACACTGATAATTTCCACGAGTGTCCTTCTCTGTCCCTAAACTCAAGGATTGAAAATATGGAACAGCAAAATTGGTTTAGAACAGAATAGCACACTGACACTTTCCCTCACTGTCCTACTCTGTCCCTCCCTACAAACAAGATTTAGCACAGAATAGCACACTGATAATTTCCACGAGTGTCCTTCTCTGTCCCTAAACTCAAGGATTGAAAATATGGAACAGCAAAATTGGTTTAGAACAGAATAGCACACTGACACTTTCCCTCACTGTCCTACTCTGTCCCTCCCTACAAACAAGATTTAGCACAGAATAGCACACTGAAAATTGCCACGAGTGTCCTTCTCTGTCCCTAAACTCAAGGATTGAAAATATGGAACAGCAAAATTGGTTTAGAACAGAATAGCACACTGACACTTTCCCTCACTGTCCTACTCTGTCCCTCCCTACAAACAAGATTTAGCACAGAATAGCACACTGAAAATTGCCACGAGTGTCCTTCTCTGTCCCTAAACTCAAGGATTGAAAATATGGAACAGCAAAATTGGTTTAGAACAGAATAGCACACTGACACTTTCCCTGACTGTCCTACTCTGTCCCTCCCTACAAACAAGATTTAGCACAGAATAGCACACTGATAATTTCCACGAGTGTCCTTCTCTGTCCCTAAACTCAAGGATTGAAAATATGGAACAGCAAAATTGGTTTAGAACAGAATAGCACACTGACACTTTCCCTCACTGTCCTACTCTGTCCCTCCCTACAAACAAGATTTAGCACAGAATAGCACACTGATAATTGCCACGAGTGTCCTTCTCTGTCCCTAAACTCAAGGATTGAAAATATGGAACAGCAAAATTGGTTTAGAACAGAATAGCACACTGACACTTTCCCTCACTGTCCTACTCTGTCCCTCCCTACAAACAAGATTTAGCACAGAATAGCACACTGATAATTTCCATGAGTGTCCTTCTCTGTCCCTAAACTCAAGGATTGAAAATATGGAACAGCAAAATTGGTTTAGAACAGAATAGCACACTGACACTTTCCCTCACTGTCCTACTCTGTCCCTCCCTACAAACAAGATTTAGCACAGAATAGCACACTGAAAATTGCCACGAGTGTCCTTCTCTGTCCCTAAACTCAAGGATTGAAAATATGGAACAGCAAAATTGGTTTAGAACAGAATAGCACACTGACACTTTCCCTCACTGTCCTACTCTGTCCCTCCCTACAAACAAGATTTAGCACAGAATAGCACACTGAAAATTGCCACGAGTGTCCTTCTCTGTCCCTAAACTCAAGGATTGAAAATATGGAACAGCAAAATTGGTTTAGAACAGAATAGCACACTGACTCTTTCCCTCACTGTCCTACTCTGTCCCTCCCTACAAACAAGATTTAGCACAGAATAGCACACTGATAATTTCCACGAGTGTCCTTCTCTGTCCCTAAACTCAAGGATTGAAAATATGGAACAGCAAAATTGGTTTAGAACAGAATAGCACACTGACACTTTCCCTCACTGTCCTACTCTGTCCCTCCCTACAAACAAGATTTAGCACAGAATAGCACACTGATAATTGCCACGAGTGTCCTTCTCTGTCCCTAAACTCAAGGATTGAAAATATGGAACAGCAAAATTGGTTTAGAACAGAATAGCACACTGACACTTTCCCTCGCTGTCCTACTCTGTCCCTCCCTACAAACAAGATTTAGCACAGAATAGCACACTGATAATTTCCACGAGTGTCCTTCTCTGTCCCTAAACTCAAGGATTGAAAATATGGAACAGCAAAATTGGTTTAGAACAGAATAGCACCCTGACACTTTCCCTCACTGTCCTACTCTGTCCCTCCCTACAAACAAGATTTAGCACAGCATAGCACACTGAAAATTGCCACGAGTGTCCTTCTCTGTCCCTAAACTCAAGGATTGAAAATATGGAACAGCAAAATTGGTTTAGAACAGAATAGCACACTGACACTTTCCCTCACTGTCCTACTCTGTCCCTCCCTACAAACAAGATTTAGCACAGAATAGCACACTGATAATTTCCACGAGTGTCCTTCTCTATCCCTAAACTCAAGGATTGAAAATATGGAACAGCAAAATTGGTTTAGAACAGAATAGCACACTGACACTTTCCCTCACTGTCCTACTCTGTCCCTCCCTACAAACAAGATTTAGCACAGAATAGCACACTGATAATTTCCATGAGTGTCCTTCTCTGTCCCTAAACTCAAGGATTGAAAATATGGAACAGCAAAATTGGTTTAGAACAGAATAGCACACTGACACTTTCCCTCACTGTCCTACTCTGTCCCTCCCTACAAACAAGATTTAGCACAGAATAGCACACTGAAAATTGCCACGAGTGTCCTTCTCTGTCCCTAAACTCAAGGATTGAAAATATGGAACAGCAAAATTGGTTTAGAACAGAATAGCACACAGACACTTTCCCTCACTGTCCTACTCTGTCCCTCCCTACAAACAAGATTTAGCACAGAATAGCACACTGAAAATTGCCACGAGTGTCTTTCTCTGTCCCTAAACTCAAGGATTGAAAATATGGAACAGCAAAATTGGTTTAGAACAGAATAGCACACTGACACTTTCCCTCACTGTCCTACTCTGTCCCTCCCTACAAACAAGATTTAGCACAGAATAGCACACTGATAATTTCCATGAGTGTCCTTCTCTGTCCCTAAACTCAAGGATTGAAAATATGGAACAGCAAAATTGGTTTAGAACAGAATAGCACACTGACACTTTCCCTCACTGTCCTACTCTGTCCCTCCCTACAAACAAGATTTAGCACAGAATAGCACACTGAAAATTGCCACGAGTGTCCTTCTCTGTCCCTAAACTCAAGGATTGAAAATATGGAACAGCAAAATTGGTTTAGAACAGAATAGCACACAGACACTTTCCCTCACTGTCCTACTCTGTCCCTCCCTACAAACAAGATTTAGCACAGAATAGCACACTGAAAATTGCCACGAGTGTCCTTCTCTGTCCCTAAACTCAAGGATTGAAAATATGGAACAGCAAAATTGGTTTAGAACAGAATAGCACCCTGACACTTTCCCTCACTGTCCTACTCTGTCCCTCCCTACAAACAAGATTTAGCACAGCATAGCACACTGAAAATTGCCACGAGTGTCCTTCTCTGTCCCTAAACTCAAGGATTGAAAATATGGAACAGCAAAATTGGTTTAGAACAGAATAGCACACTGACACTTTCCCTCACTGTCCTACTCTGTCCCTCCCTACAAACAAGATTTAGCACAGAATAGCACACTGATAATTTCCACGAGTGTCCTTCTCTATCCCTAAACTCAAGGATTGAAAATATGGAACAGCAAAATTGGTTTAGAACAGAATAGCACACTGACACTTTCCCTCACTGTCCTACTCTGTCCCTCCCTACAAACAAGATTTAGCACAGAATAGCACACTGATAATTTCCATGAGTGTCCTTCTCTGTCCCTAAACTCAAGGATTGAAAATATGGAACAGCAAAATTGGTTTAGAACAGAATAGCACACTGACACTTTCCCTCACTGTCCTACTCTGTCCCTCCCTACAAACAAGATTTAGCACAGAATAGCACACTGAAAATTGCCACGAGTGTCCTTCTCTGTCCCTAAACTCAAGGATTGAAAATATGGAACAGCAAAATTGGTTTAGAACAGAATAGCACACAGACACTTTCCCTCACTGTCCTACTCTGTCCCTCCCTACAAACAAGATTTAGCACAGAATAGCACACTGAAAATTGCCACGAGTGTCTTTCTCTGTCCCTAAACTCAAGGATTGAAAATATGGAACAGCAAAATTGGTTTAGAACAGAATAGCACACTGACACTTTCCCTCACTGTCCTACTCTGTCCCTCCCTACAAACAAGATTTAGCACAGAATAGCACACTGATAATTTCCATGAGTGTCCTTCTCTGTCCCTAAACTCAAGGATTGAAAATATGGAACAGCAAAATTGGTTTAGAACAGAATAGCACACTGACACTTTCCCTCACTGTCCTACTCTGTCCCTCCCTACAAACAAGATTTAGCACAGAATAGCACACTGAAAATTGCCACGAGTGTCCTTCTCTGTCCCTAAACTCAAGGATTGAAAATATGGAACAGCAAAATTGGTTTAGAACAGAATAGCACACAGACACTTTCCCTCACTGTCCTACTCTGTCCCTCCCTACAAACAAGATTTAGCACAGAATAGCACACTGAAAATTGCCACGAGTGTCCTTCTCTGTCCCTAAACTCAAGGATTGAAAATATGGAACAGCAAAATTGGTTTAGAACAGAATAGCACACTGACACTTTCTCTCACTGTCCTACTCTGTCCCTCCCTACAAACAAGATTTAGCACAGAATAGCACACTGATAATTTCCACGAGTGTCCTTCTCTGTCCCTAAACTCAAGGATTGAAAATATGGAACAGCAAAATTGGTTTAGAACAGAATAGCACACTGACACTTTCCCTCACTGTCCTACTCTGTCCCTCCCTACAAACAAGATTTAGCACAGAATAGCACACTGATAATTGCCACGAGTGTCCTTCTCTGTCCCTAAACTCAAGGATTGAAAATATGGAACAGCAAAATTGGTTTAGAACAGAATAGCACACTGACACTTTCCCTCACTGTCCTACTCTGTCCCTCCCTACAAACAAGAT
The DNA here is from genome assembly GCA_029206835.1 of Rana muscosa. Lineage (NCBI taxonomy): Eukaryota > Metazoa > Chordata > Amphibia > Anura > Ranidae > Rana > Rana muscosa. Next base: position 84,090,387 of record CM055116.1, on the reverse strand, counting down.
TTAGCACAGAATAGCACACTGATAATTTCCACGAGTGTCCTTCTCTGTCCCTAAACTCAAGGATTGAAAATATGGAACAGCAAAATTGGTTTAGAACAGAATAGCACACTGACACTTTCCCTCACTGTCCTACTCTGTCCCTCCCTACAAACAAGATTTAGCACAGCATAGCACACTGAAAATTGCCACGAGTGTCCTTCTCTGTCCCTAAACTCAAGGATTGAAAATATGGAACAGCAAAATTGGTTTAGAACAGAATAGCACACTGACACTTTCCCTCACTGTCCTACTCTGTCCCTCCCTACAAACAAGATTTAGCACAGAATAGCACACTGATAATTTCCACGAGTGTCCTTCTCTGTCCCTAAACTCAAGGATTGAAAATATGGAACAGCAAAATTGGTTTAGAACAGAATAGCACACTGACACTTTCCCTCACTGTCCTACTCTGTCCCTCCCTACAAACAAGATTTAGCACAGAATAGCACACTGAAAATTGCCACGAGTGTCCTTCTCTGTCCTTAAACTCAAGGATTGAAAATATGGAACAGCAAAATTGGTTTAGAACAGAATAGCACACTGACACTTTCCCTCACTGTCCTACTCTGTCCCTCCCTACAAACAAGATTTAGCACAGAATAGCACACTGAAAATTGCCACGAGTGTCCTTCTCTGTCCCTAAACTCAAGGATTGAAAATATGGAACAGCAAAATTGGTTTAGAACAGAATAGCACACTGACACTTTCCCTCACTGTCCTACTCTGTCCCTCCCTACAGACAAGATTTAGCACAGAATAGCACACTGATAATTTCCACGAGTGTCCTTCTCTGTCCCTAAACTCAAGGATTGAAAATATGGAACAGCAAAATTGGTTTAGAACAGAATAGCACACTGACACTTTCCCTCACTGTCCTACTCTGTCCCTCCCTACAAACAAGATTTAGCACAGAATAGCACACTGAAAATTGCCACGAGTGTCCTTCTCTGTCCCTAAACTCAAGGATTGAAAATATGGAACAGCAAAATTGGTTTAGAACAGAATAGCACATTGACACTCTCCCTCACTGTCCTACTCTGTCCCTCCCTACAAACAAGATTTAGCACAGAATAGCACACTGAAAAATGCCACGAGTGTCCTTCTCTGTCCCTAAACTCAAGGATTGAAAATATGGAACAGCAAAATTGGTTTAGAACAGAATAGCACACTGACACTTTCCCTCACTGTCCTACTCTGTCCCTCCCTACAAACAAGATTTAGCACAGAATAGCACACTGATAATTTCCATGAGTGTCCTTCTCTGTCCCTAAACTCAAGGATTGAAAATATGGAACAGCAAAATTGGTTTAGAACAGAATAGCACACTGACACTTTCCCTCACTGTCCTACTCTGTCCCTCCCTACAAACAAGATTTAGCACAGAATAGCACACTGATAATTGCCACGAGTGTCCTTCTCTGTCCCTAAACTCAAGGATTGAAAATATGGAACAGCAAAATTGGTTTAGAACAGAATAGCACACTGACACTTTCCCTCACTGTCCTACTCTGTCCCTCCCTACAAACAAGATTTAGCACAGAATAGCACACTGATAATTTCCACGAGTGTCCTTCTCTGTCCCTAAACTCAAGGATTGAAAATATGGAACAGCAAAATTGGTTTAGAACAGAATAGCACACTGACACTTTCCCTCACTGTCCTACTCTGTCCCTCCCTACAAACAAGATTTAGCACAGAATAGCACACTGATAATTGCCACGAGTGTCCTTCTCTGTCCCTAAACTCAAGGATTGAAAATATGGAACAGCAAAATTGGTTTAGAACAGAATAGCACACTGACACTTTCCCTCACTGTCCTACTCTGTCCCTCCCTACAAACAAGATTTAGCACAGAATAGCACACTGATAATTTCCACGAGTGTCCTTCTCTGTCCCTAAATTCAAGGATTGAAAATATGGAACAGCAAAATTGGTTTAGAACATAATAGCACACTGACACTTTCCCTCACTGTCCTACTCTGTCCCTCCCTACAAACAAGATTTAGCACAGAATAGCACACTGAAAATTGCCACGAGTGTCCTTCTCTGTCCCTAAACTCAAGGATTGAAAATATGGAACAGCAAAATTGGTTTAGAACAGAATGGCACACTGACACTTTCCCTCACTGTCCTACTCTGTCCCTCCCTACAAACAAGATTTAGCACAGAATAGCACACTGATAATTGCCACGAGTGTCCTTCTCTGTCCCTAAACTCAAGGATTGAAAATATGGAACAGCAAAATTGGTTTAGAACAGAATAGCACACTGACACTTTCCCTCACTGTCCTACTCTGTCCCTCCCTACAAACAAGATTTAGCACAGAATAGCACACTGATAATTTCCACGAGTGTCCTTCTCTGTCCCTAAATTCAAGGATTGAAAATATGGAACAGCAAAATTGGTTTAGAACAGATTAGCACACTGACACTTTCCCTCACTGTCCTACTCTGTCCCTCCCTACAAACAAGATTTAGCACAGAATAGCACACTGAAAATTGCCACGAGTGTCCTTCTCTGTCCCTAAACTCAAGGATTGAAAATATGGAACAGCAAAATTGGTTTAGAACAGAATAGCACACTGACACTTTCCCTCACTGTCCTACTCTGTCCCTCCCTACAAACAAGATTTAGCACAGAATAGCACACTGATAATTTCCACGAGTGTCCTTCTCTGTCCCTAAACTCAAGGATTGAAAATATGGAACAGCAAAATTGGTTTAGAACAGAATAGCACACTGACACTTTCCCTCACTGTCCCACTCTGTCCCTCCCTACAAACAAGATTTAGCACAGCATAGCACACTGATAATTGCCACGAGTGTCCTTCTCTGTCCCTAAACTCAAGGATTGAAAATATGGAACAGCAAAATTGGTTTAGAACAGAATAGCACACTGACACTTTCCCTCACTGTCCTACTCTGTCCCTCCCTACAAACAAGATTTAGCACAGAATAGCACACTGATAATTGCCACGAGTGTCCTTCTCTGTCCCTAAACTCAAGGATTGAAAATATGGAACAGCAAAATTGGTTTAGAACAGAATAGCACACTGACACTTTCCCTCACTGTCCTACTCTGTCCCTCCCTACAAACAAGATTTAGCACAGAATAGCACACTGATAATTGCCACGAGTGTCCTTCTCTGTCCCTAAATTCAAGGATTGAAAATATGGAACAGCAAAATTGGTTTAGAACATAATAGCACACTGACACTTTCCCTCACTGTCCTACTCTGTCCCTCCCTACAAACAAGATTTAGCACAGAATAGCACACTGAAAATTGCCACGAGTGTCCTTCTCTGTCCCTAAACTCAAGGATTGAAAATATGGAACAGCAAAATTGGTTTAGAACAGAATAGCACACTGACACTTTCCCTCACTGTCCTACTCTGTCCCTCCCTACAAACAAGATTTAGCACAGAATAGCACACTGATAATTGCCACGAGTGTCCTTCTCTGTCCCTAAACTCAAGGATTGAAAATATGGAACAGCAAAATTGGTTTAGAACAGAATAGCACACTGACACTTTCCCTCACTGTCCTACTCTGTCCCTCCCTACAAACAAGATTTAGCACAGAATAGCACACTGATAATTTCCACGAGTGTCCTTCTCTGTCCCTAAATTCAAGGATTGAAAATATGGAACAGCAAAATTGGTTTAGAACAGAATAGCACACTGACACTTTCCCTCACTGTCCTACTCTGTCCCTCCCTACAAACAAGATTTAGCACAGAATAGCACACTGAAAATTGCCACGAGTGTCCTTCTCTGTCCCTAAACTCAAGGATTGAAAATATGGAACAGCAAAATTGGTTTAGAACAGAATAGCACACTGACACTTTCCCTCACTGTCCTACTCTGTCCCTCCCTACAAACAAGATTTAGCACAGAATAGCACACTGATAATTTCCACGAGTGTCCTTCTCTGTCCCTAAACTCAAGGATTGAAAATATGGAACAGCAAAATTGGTTTAGAACAGAATAGCACACTGACACTTTCCCTCACTGTCCTACTCTGTCCCTCCCTACAAACAAGATTTAGCACAGAATAGCACACTGATAATTTCCACGAGTGTCCTTCTCTGTCCCTAAACTCAAGGATTGAAAATATGGAACAGCAAAATTGGTTTAGAACAGAATAGCACACTGACACTTTCCCTCACTGTCCTACTCTGTCCCTCCCTACAAACAAGATTTAGCACAGAATAGCACACTGAAAATTGCCACGAGTGTCCTTCTCTGTCCCTAAACTCAAGGATTGAAAATATGGAACAGCAAAATTGGTTTAGAACAGAATAGCACACTGACACTTTCCCTCACTGTCCTACTCTGTCCCTCCCTACAAACAAGATTTAGCACAGAATAGCACACTGAAAATTGCCACGAGTGTCCTTCTCTGTCCCTAAACTCAAGGATTGAAAATATGGAACAGCAAAATTGGTTTAGAACAGAATAGCACACTGACACTTTCCCTCACTGTCCTACTCTGTCCCTCCCTACAAACAAGATTTAGCACAGAATAGCACACTGATAATTTCCACGAGTGTCCTTCTCTGTCCCTAAACTCAAGGATTGAAAATATGGAACAGCAAAATTGGTTTAGAACAGAATAGCACACTGACACTTTCCCTCACTGTCCTACTCTGTCCCTCCCTACAAACAAGATTTAGCACAGAATAGCACACTGATAATTGCCACGAGTGTCCTTCTCTGTCCCTAAACGCAAGGATTGAAAATATGGAACAGCAAAATTGGTTTAGAACAAAATAGCACACTGACACTTTCCCTCACTGTCCTACTCTGTCCCTCCCTACAAACAAGATTTAGCACAGAATAGCACACTGATAATTTCCACGAGTGTCCTTCTCTGTCCCTAAACTCAAGGATTGAAAATATGGAACAGCAAAATTGGTTTAGAACAGAATAGCACACTGACACTTTCCCTCACTGTCCTACTCTGTCCCTCCCTACAAACAAGATTTAGCACAGAATAGCACACTGATAATTGCCACGAGTGTCCTTCTCTGTCCCTAAACTCAAGGATTGAAAATATGGAACAGCAAAATTGGTTTAGAACAGAATAGCACACTGACACTTTCCCTCACTGTCCTACTCTGTCCCTCCCTACAAACAAGATTTAGCACAGAATAGCACACTGATAATTTCCACGAGTGTCCTTCTCTGTCCCTAAATTCAAGGATTGAAAATATGGAACAGCAAAATTGGTTTAGAACATAATAGCACACTGACACTTTCCCTCACTGTCCTACTCTGTCCCTCCCTACAAACAAGATTTAGCACAGAATAGCACACTGAAAATTGCCACGAGTGTCCTTCTCTGTCCCTAAACTCAAGGATTGAAAATATGGAACAGCAAAATTGGTTTAGAACAGAATAGCACACTGACACTTTCCCTCACTGTCCTACTCTGTCCCTCCCTACAAACAAGATTTAGCACAGAATAGCACACTGATAATTGCCACGAGTGTCCTTCTCTGTCCCTAAACTCAAGGATTGAAAATATGGAACAGCAAAATTGGTTTAGAACAGAATAGCACACTGACACTTTCCCTCACTGTCCTACTCTGTCCCTCCCTACAAACAAGATTTAGCACAGAATAGCACACTGATAATTTCCACGAGTGTCCTTCTCTGTCCCTAAATTCAAGGATTGAAAATATGGAACAGCAAAATTGGTTTAGAACAGAATAGCACACTGACACTTTCCCTCACTGTCCTACTCTGTCCCTCCCTACAAACAAGATTTAGCACAGAATAGCACACTGATAATTGCCACGAGTGTCCTTCTCTGTCCCTAAACTCAAGGATTGAAAATATGGAACAGCAAAATTGGTTTAGAACAGAATAGCACACTGACACTTTCCCTCACTGTCCTACTCTGTCCCTCCCTACAAACAAGATTTAGCACAGAATAGCACACTGATAATTTCCACGAGTGTCCTTCTCTGTCCCTAAATTCAAGGATTGAAAATATGGAACAGCAAAATTGGTTTAGAACATAATAGCACACTGACACTTTCCCTCACTGTCCTACTCTGTCCCTCCCTACAAACAAGATTTAGCACAGAATAGCACACTGAAAATTGCCATGAGTGTCCTTCTCTGTCCCTAAACTCAAGGATTGAAAATATGGAACAGCAAAATTGGTTTAGAACAGAATAGCACACTGACACTTTCCCTCACTGTCCTACTCTGTCCCTCCCTACAAACAAGATTTAGCACAGAATAGCACACTGATAATTGCCACGAGTGTCCTTCTCTGTCCCTAAACTCAAGGATTGAAAATATGGAACAGCAAAATTGGTTTAGAACAGAATAGCACACTGACACTTTCCCTCACTGTCCTACTCTGTCCCTCCCTACAAACAAGATTTAGCACAGAATAGCACACTGATAATTTCCACGAGTGTCCTTCTCTGTCCCTAAATTCAAGGATTGAAAATATGGAACAGCAAAATTGGTTTAGAACAGAATAGCACACTGACACTTTCCCTCACTGTCCTACTCTGTCCCTCCCTACAAACAAGATTTAGCACAGAATAGCACACTGAAAATTGCCACGAGTGTCCTTCTCTGTCCCTAAACTCAAGGATTGAAAATATGGAACAGCAAAATTGGTTTAGAACAGAATAGCACACTGACACTTTCCCTCACTGTCCTACTCTGTCCCTCCCTACAAACAAGATTTAGCACAGAATAGCACACTGATAATTTCCACGAGTGTCCTTCTCTGTCCCTAAACTCAAGGATTGAAAATATGGAACAGCAAAATTGGTTTAGAACAGAATAGCACACTGACACTTTCCCTCACTGTCCTACTCTGTCCCTCCCTACAAACAAGATTTAGCACAGAATAGCACACTGAAAATTGCCACGAGTGTCCTTCTCTGTCCCTAAACTCAAGGATTGAAAATATGGAACAGCAAAATTGGTTTAGAACAGAATAGCACACTGACACTTTCCCTCACTGTCCTACTCTGTCCCTCCCTACAAACAAGATTTAGCACAGAATAGCACACTGATAATTTCCACGAGTGTCCTTCTCTGTCCCTAAACTCAAGGATTGAAAATATGGAACAGCAAAATTGGTTTAGAACAGAATAGCACACTGACACTTTCCCTCACTGTCCTACTCTGTCCCTCCCTACAAACAAGATTTAGCACAGAATAGCACACTGATAATTGCCACGAGTGTCCTTCTCTGTCCCTAAACTCAAGGATTGAAAATATGGAACAGCAAAATTGGTTTAGAACAGAATAGCACACTGACACTTTCCCTCACTGTCCTACTCTGTCCCTCCCTACAAACAAGATTTAGCACAGAATAGCACACTGATAATTGCCACGAGTGTCCTTCTCTGTCCCTAAATTCAAGGATTGAAAATATGGAACAGCAAAATTGGCTTAGAACATAATAGCACACTGACACTTTCCCTCACTGTCCTACTCTGTCCCTCCCTACAAACAAGATTTAGCACAGAATAGCACACTGAAAATTGCCACGAGTGTCCTTCTCTGTCCCTAAACTCAAGGATTGAAAATATGGAACAGCAAAATTGGTTTAGAACAGAATAGCACACTGACACTTTCCCTCACTGTCCTACTCTGTCCCTCCCTACAAACAAGATTTAGCACAGAATAGCACACTGATAATTGCCACGAGTGTCCTTCTCTGTCCCTAAACTCAAGGATTGAAAATATGGAACAGCAAAATTGGTTTAGAACAGAATAGCACACTGACACTTTCCCTCACTGTCCTACTCTGTCCCTCCCTACAAACAAGATTTAGCACAGAATAGCACACTGATAATTTCCACGAGTGTCCTTCTCTGTCCCTAAATTCAAGGATTGAAAATATGGAACAGCAAAATTGGTTTAGAACAGAATAGCACACTGACACTTTCCCTCACTGTCCTACTCTGTCCCTCCCTACAAACAAGATTTAGCACAGAATAGCACACTGAAAATTGCCACGAGTGTCCTTCTCTGTCCCTAAACTCAAGGATTGAAAATATGGAACAGCAAAATTGGTTTAGAACAGAATAGCACACTGACACTTTCCCTCACTGTCCTACTCTGTCCCTCCCTACAAACAAGATTTAGCACAGAATAGCACACTGATAATTTCCACGAGTGTCCTTCTCTGTCCCTAAACTCAAGGATTGAAAATATGGAACAGCAAAATTGGTTTAGAACAGAATAGCACACTGACACTTTCCCTCACTGTCCTACTCTGTCCCTCCCTACAAACAAGATTTAGCACAGAATAGCACACTGATAATTTCCACGAGTGTCCTTCTCTGTCCCTAAACTCAAGGATTGAAAATATGGAACAGCAAAATTGGTTTAGAACAGAATAGCACACTGACACTTTCCCTCACTGTCCTACTCTGTCCCTCCCTACAAACAAGATTTAGCACAGAATAGCACACTGATAATTTCCACGAGCGTCCTTCTCTGTCCCTAAACTCAAGGATTGAAAATATGGAACAGCAAAATTGGTTTAGAACAGAATAGCACACTGACACTTTCCCTCACTGTCCTACTCTGTCCCTCCCTACAAACAAGATTTAGCACAGAATAGCACACTGAAAATTGCCACGAGTGTCCTTCTCTGTCCCTAAACTCAAGGATTGAAAATATGGAACAGCAAAATTGGTTTAGAACAGAATAGCACACTGACACTTTCCCTCACTGTCCTACTCTGTCCCTCCCTACAAACAAGATTTAGCACAGAATAGCACACTGATAATTTCCACGAGTGTCCTTCTCTGTCCCTAAACTCAAGGATTGAAAATATGGAACAGCAAAATTGGTTTAGAACAGAATAGCACACTGACACTTTCCCTCACTGTCCTACTCTGTCCCTCCCTACAAACAAGATTTAGCACAGAATAGCACACTGAAAATTGCCACGAGTGTCCTTCTCTGTCCCTAAACTCAAGGATTGAAAATATGGAACAGCAAAATTGGTTTAGAACAGAATAGCACACTGACACTTTCCCTCACTGTCCTACTCTGTCCCTCCCTACAAACAAGATTTAGCACAGAATAGCACACTGAAAATTGCCACGAGTGTCCTTCTCTGTCCCTAAACTCAAGGATTGAAAATATGGAACAGCAAAATTGGTTTAGAACAGAATAGCACACTGACACTTTCCCTCACTGTCCTACTCTGTCCCTCCCTACAAACAAGATTTAGCACAGAATAGCACACTGATAATTTCCACGAGTGTCCTTCTCTGTCCCTAAACTCAAGGATTGAAAATATGGAACAGCAAAATTGGTTTAGAACAGAATAGCACACTGACACTTTCCCTCACTGTCCTACTCTGTCCCTCCCTACAAACAAGATTTAGCACAGAATAGCACACTGATAATTTCCACGAGTGTCCTTCTCTGTCCCTAAACTCAAGGATTGAAAATATGGAACAGCAAAATTGGTTTAGAACAGAATAGCACACTGACACTTTCCCTCACTGTCCTACTCTGTCCCTCCCTACAAACAAGATTTAGCACAGCATAGCACACTGAAAATTGCCACGAGTGTCCTTCTCTGTCCCTAAACTCAAGGATTGAAAATATGGAACAGCAAAATTGGTTTAGAACAGAATAGCACACTGACACTTTCCCTCACTGTCCTACTCTGTCCCTCCCTACAAACAAGATTTAGCACAGAATAGCACACTGATAATTTCCACGAGTGTCCTTCTCTGTCCCTAAACTCAAGGATTGAAAATATGGAACAGCAAAATTGGTTTAGAACAGAATAGCACACTGACACTTTCCCTCACTGTCCTACTCTGTCCCTCCCTACAAACAAGATTTAGCACAGAATAGCACACTGAAAATTGCCACGAGTGTCCTTCTCTGTCCCTAAACTCAAGGATTGAAAATATGGAACAGCAAAATTGGTTTAGAACAGAATAGCACACTGACACTTTCCCTCACTGTCCTACTCTGTCCCTCCCTACAAACAAGATTTAGCACAGAATAGCACACTGATAATTTCCATGAGTGTCCTTCTCTGTCCCTAAACTCAAGGATTGAAAATATGGAACAGCAAAATTGGTTTAGAACAGAATAGCACACTGACACTTTCCCTCACTGTCCTACTCTGTCCCTCCCTACAAACAAGATTTAGCACAGAATAGCACACTGATAATTTCCACGAGTGTCCTTCTCTGTCCCTAAACTCAAGGATTGAAAATATGGAACAGCAAAATTGGTTTAGAACAGAATAGCACACTGACACTTTCCCTCACTGTCCTACTCTGTCCCTCCCTACAAACAAGATTTAGCACAGAATAGCACACTGAAAATTGCCACGAGTGTCCTTCTATGTCCCTAAACTCAAGGATTGAAAATATGGAACAGCAAAATTGGTTTAGAACAGAATAGCACACTGACACTTTCCCTCACTGTCCTACTCTGTCCCTCCCTACAAACAAGATTTAGCACAGAATAGCACACTGATAATTTCCATGAGTGTCCTTCTCTGTCCCTAAACTCAAGGATTGAAAATATGGAACAGCAAAATTGGTTTAGAACAGAATAGCACACTGACACTTTCCCTCACTGTCCTACTCTGTCCCTCCCTACAAACAAGATTTAGCACAGAATAGCACACTGAAAATTGCCACGAGTGTCCTTCTCTGTCCCTAAACTCAAGGATTGAAAATATGGAACAGCAAAATTGGTTTAGAACAGAATAGCACACTGACACTTTCCCTCACTGTCCTACTCTGTCCCTCCCTACAAACAAGATTTAGCACAGAATAGCACACTGATAATTGCCACGAGTGTCCTTCTCTGTCCCTAAACTCAAGGATTGAAAATATGGAACAGCAAAATTGGTTTAGAACAGAATAGCACACTGACACTTTCCCTCGCTGTCCTACTCTGTCCCTCCCTACAAACAAGATTTAGCACAGAATAGCACACTGATAATTTCCACGAGTGTCCTTCTCTGTCCCTAAACTCAAGGATTGAAAATATGGAACAGCAAAATTGGTTTAGAACAGAATAGCACACTGACACTTTCCCTCACTGTCCTACTCTGTCCCTCCCTACAAACAAGATTTAGCACAGCATAGCACACTGAAAATTGCCACGAGTGTCCTTCTCTGTCCCTAAACTCAAGGATTGAAAATATGGAACAGCAAAATTGGTTTAGAACAGAATAGCACACTGACACTTTCCCTCACTGTCCTACTCTGTCCCTCCCTACAAACAAGATTTAGCACAGAATAGCACACTGATAATTTCCACGAGTGTCCTTCTCTGTCCCTAAACTCAAGGATTGAAAATATGGAACAGCAAAATTGGTTTAGAACAGAATAGCACACTGACACTTTCCCTCACTGTCCTACTCTGTCCCTCCCTACAAACAAGATTTAGCACAGAATAGCACACTGAAAATTGCCACGAGTGTCCTTCTCTGTCCCTAAACTCAAGGATTGAAAATATGGAACAGCAAAATTGGTTTAGAACAGAATAGCACACTGACACTTTCCCTCACTGTCCTACTCTGTCCCTCCCTACAAACAAGATTTAGCACAGAATAGCACACTGATAATTTCCATGAGTGTCCTTCTCTGTCCCTAAACTCAAGGATTGAAAATATGGAACAGCAAAATTGGTTTAGAACAGAATAGCACACTGACACTTTCCCTCACTGTCCTACTCTGTCCCTCCCTACAAACAAGATTTAGCACAGAATAGCACACTGATAATTTCCACGAGTGTCCTTCTCTGTCCCTAAACTCAAGGATTGAAAATATGGAACAGCAAAATTGGTTTAGAACAGAATAGCACACTGACACTTTCCCTCACTGTCCTACTCTGTCCCTCCCTACAAACAAGATTTAGCACAGAATAGCACACTGAAAATTGCCACGAGTGTCCTTCTATGTCCCTAAACTCAAGGATTGAAAATATGGAACAGCAAAATTGGTTTAGAACAGAATAGCACACTGACACTTTCCCTCACTGTCCTACTCTGTCCCTCCCTACAAACAAGATTTAGCACAGAATAGCACACTGATAATTTCCATGAGTGTCCTTCTCTGTCCCTAAACTCAAGGATTGAAAATATGGAACAGCAAAATTGGTTTAGAACAGAATAGCACACTGACACTTTCCCTCACTGTCCTACTCTGTCCCTCCCTACAAACAAGATTTAGCACAGAATAGCACACTGAAAATTGCCACGAGTGTCCTTCTCTGTCCCTAAACTCAAGGATTGAAAATATGGAACAGCAAAATTGGTTTAGAACAGAATAGCACACTGACACTTTCCCTCACTGTCCTACTCTGTCCCTCCCTACAAACAAGATTTAGCACAGAATAGCACACTGAAAATTGCCACGAGTGTCCTTCTCTGTCCCTAAACTCAAGGATTGAAAATATGGAACAGCAAAATTGGTTTAGAACAGAATAGCACACTGACTCTTTCCCTCACTGTCCTACTCTGTCCCTCCCTACAAACAAGATTTAGCACAGAATAGCACACTGATAATTTCCACGAGTGTCCTTCTCTGTCCCTAAACTCAAGGATTGAAAATATGGAACAGCAAAATTGGTTTAGAACAGAATAGCACACTGACACTTTCCCTCACTGTCCTACTCTGTCCCTCCCTACAAACAAGATTTAGCACAGAATAGCACACTGATAATTGCCACGAGTGTCCTTCTCTGTCCCTAAACTCAAGGATTGAAAATATGGAACAGCAAAATTGGTTTAGAACAGAATAGCACACTGACACTTTCCCTCGCTGTCCTACTCTGTCCCTCCCTACAAACAAGATTTAGCACAGAATAGCACACTGATAATTTCCACGAGTGTCCTTCTCTGTCCCTAAACTCAAGGATTGAAAATATGGAACAGCAAAATTGGTTTAGAACAGAATAGCACACTGACACTTTCCCTCACTGTCCTACTCTGTCCCTCCCTACAAACAAGATTTAGCACAGCATAGCACACTGAAAATTGCCACGAGTGTCCTTCTCTGTCCCTAAACTCAAGGATTGAAAATATGGAACAGCAAAATTGGTTTAGAACAGAATAGCACACTGACACTTTCCCTCACTGTCCTACTCTGTCCCTCCCTACAAACAAGATTTAGCACAGAATAGCACACTGATAATTTCCACGAGTGTCCTTCTCTGTCCCTAAACTCAAGGATTGAAAATATGGAACAGCAAAATTGGTTTAGAACAGAATAGCACACTGACACTTTCCCTCACTGTCCTACTCTGTCCCTCCCTACAAACAAGATTTAGCACAGAATAGCACACTGAAAATTGCCACGAGTGTCCTTCTCTGTCCCTAAACTCAAGGATTGAAAATATGGAACAGCAAAATTGGTTTAGAACAGAATAGCACACTGACACTTTCCCTCACTGTCCTACTCTGTCCCTCCCTACAAACAAGATTTAGCACAGAATAGCACACTGAAAATTGCCACGAGTGTCCTTCTCTGTCCCTAAACTCAAGGATTGAAAATATGGAACAGCAAAATTGGTTTAGAACAGAATAGCACACTGACACTTTCCCTCACTGCCCTACTCTGTCCCTCCCTACAAACAAGATTTAGCACAGAATAGCACACTGATAATTTCCACGAGTGTCCTTCTCTGTCCCTAAACTCAAGGATTGAAAATATGGAACAGCAAAATTGGTTTAGAACAGAATAGCACACTGACACTTTCCCTCACTGTCCTACTCTGTCCCTCCCTACAAACAAGATTTAGCACAGAATAGCACACTGAAAATTGCCACGAGTGTCCTTCTCTGTCCCTAAACTCAAGGATTGAAAATATGGAACAGCAAAATTGGTTTAGAACAGAATAGCACACTGACACTTTCCCTCACTGTCCTACTCTGTCCCTCCCTACAAACAAGATTTAGCACAGAATAGCACACTGAAAATTGCCACGAGTGTCCTTCTCTGTCCCTAAACTCAAGGATTGAAAATATGGAACAGCAAAATTGGTTTAGAACAGAATAGCACACTGACACTTTCCCTGACTGTCCTACTCTGTCCCTCCCTACAAACAAGATTTAGCACAGAATAGCACACTGATAATTTCCACGAGTGTCCTTCTCTGTCCCTAAACTCAAGGATTGAAAATATGGAACAGCAAAATTGGTTTAGAACAGAATAGCACACTGACACTTTCCCTCACTGTCCTACTCTGTCCCTCCCTACAAACAAGATTTAGCACAGAATAGCACACTGATAATTGCCACGAGTGTCCTTCTCTGTCCCTAAACTCAAGGATTGAAAATATGGAACAGCAAAATTGGTTTAGAACAGAATAGCACACTGACACTTTCCCTCACTGTCCTACTCTGTCCCTCCCTACAAACAAGATTTAGCACAGAATAGCACACTGATAATTTCCATGAGTGTCCTTCTCTGTCCCTAAACTCAAGGATTGAAAATATGGAACAGCAAAATTGGTTTAGAACAGAATAGCACACTGACACTTTCCCTCACTGTCCTACTCTGTCCCTCCCTACAAACAAGATTTAGCACAGAATAGCACACTGAAAATTGCCACGAGTGTCCTTCTCTGTCCCTAAACTCAAGGATTGAAAATATGGAACAGCAAAATTGGTTTAGAACAGAATAGCACACTGACACTTTCCCTCACTGTCCTACTCTGTCCCTCCCTACAAACAAGATTTAGCACAGAATAGCACACTGAAAATTGCCACGAGTGTCCTTCTCTGTCCCTAAACTCAAGGATTGAAAATATGGAACAGCAAAATTGGTTTAGAACAGAATAGCACACTGACTCTTTCCCTCACTGTCCTACTCTGTCCCTCCCTACAAACAAGATTTAGCACAGAATAGCACACTGATAATTTCCACGAGTGTCCTTCTCTGTCCCTAAACTCAAGGATTGAAAATATGGAACAGCAAAATTGGTTTAGAACAGAATAGCACACTGACACTTTCCCTCACTGTCCTACTCTGTCCCTCCCTACAAACAAGATTTAGCACAGAATAGCACACTGATAATTGCCACGAGTGTCCTTCTCTGTCCCTAAACTCAAGGATTGAAAATATGGAACAGCAAAATTGGTTTAGAACAGAATAGCACACTGACACTTTCCCTCGCTGTCCTACTCTGTCCCTCCCTACAAACAAGATTTAGCACAGAATAGCACACTGATAATTTCCACGAGTGTCCTTCTCTGTCCCTAAACTCAAGGATTGAAAATATGGAACAGCAAAATTGGTTTAGAACAGAATAGCACCCTGACACTTTCCCTCACTGTCCTACTCTGTCCCTCCCTACAAACAAGATTTAGCACAGCATAGCACACTGAAAATTGCCACGAGTGTCCTTCTCTGTCCCTAAACTCAAGGATTGAAAATATGGAACAGCAAAATTGGTTTAGAACAGAATAGCACACTGACACTTTCCCTCACTGTCCTACTCTGTCCCTCCCTACAAACAAGATTTAGCACAGAATAGCACACTGATAATTTCCACGAGTGTCCTTCTCTGTCCCTAAACTCAAGGATTGAAAATATGGAACAGCAAAATTGGTTTAGAACAGAATAGCACACTGACACTTTCCCTCACTGTCCTACTCTGTCCCTCCCTACAAACAAGATTTAGCACAGAATAGCACACTGATAATTTCCATGAGTGTCCTTCTCTGTCCCTAAACTCAAGGATTGAAAATATGGAACAGCAAAATTGGTTTAGAACAGAATAGCACACTGACACTTTCCCTCACTGTCCTACTCTGTCCCTCCCTACAAACAAGATTTAGCACAGAATAGCACACTGAAAATTGCCACGAGTGTCCTTCTCTGTCCCTAAACTCAAGGATTGAAAATATGGAACAGCAAAATTGGTTTAGAACAGAATAGCACACAGACACTTTCCCTCACTGTCCTACTCTGTCCCTCCCTACAAACAAGATTTAGCACAGAATAGCACACTGAAAATTGCCACGAGTGTCTTTCTCTGTCCCTAAACTCAAGGATTGAAAATATGGAACAGCAAAATTGGTTTAGAACAGAATAGCACACTGACACTTTCCCTCACTGTCCTACTCTGTCCCTCCCTACAAACAAGATTTAGCACAGAATAGCACACTGATAATTTCCATGAGTGTCCTTCTCTGTCCCTAAACTCAAGGATTGAAAATATGGAACAGCAAAATTGGTTTAGAACAGAATAGCACACTGACACTTTCCCTCACTGTCCTACTCTGTCCCTCCCTACAAACAAGATTTAGCACAGAATAGCACACTGAAAATTGCCACGAGTGTCCTTCTCTGTCCCTAAACTCAAGGATTGAAAATATGGAACAGCAAAATTGGTTTAGAACAGAATAGCACACAGACACTTTCCCTCACTGTCCTACTCTGTCCCTCCCTACAAACAAGATTTAGCACAGAATAGCACACTGAAAATTGCCACGAGTGTCCTTCTCTGTCCCTAAACTCAAGGATTGAAAATATGGAACAGCAAAATTGGTTTAGAACAGAATAGCACACTGACACTTTCCCTCACTGTCCTACTCTGTCCCTCCCTACAAACAAGATTTAGCACAGAATAGCACACTGATAATTTCCACGAGTGTCCTTCTCTGTCCCTAAACTCAAGGATTGAAAATATGGAACAGCAAAATTGGTTTAGAACAGAATAGCACACTGACACTTTCCCTCACTGTCCTACTCTGTCCCTCCCTACAAACAAGATTTAGCACAGAATAGCACACTGATAATTGCCACGAGTGTCCTTCTCTGTCCCTAAACTCAAGGATTGAAAATATGGAACAGCAAAATTGGTTTAGAACAGAATAGCACACTGACACTTTCCCTCACTGTCCTACTCTGTCCCTCCCTACAAACAAGATTTAGCACAGAATAGCACACTGATAATTTCCACGAGTGTCCTTCTCTGTCCCTAAACTCAAGGATTGAAAATATGGAACAGCAAAATTGGTTTAGAACAGAATAGCACACTGACACTTTCCCTCACTGTCCTACTCTGTCCCTCCCTACAAACAAGATTTAGCACAGCATAGCACACTGAAAATTGCCACGAGTGTCCTTCTCTGTCCCTAAACTCAAGGATTGAAAATATGGAACAGCAAAATTGGTTTAGAACAGAATAGCACACTGACACTTTCCCTCACTGTCCTACTCTGTCCCTCCCTACAAACAAGATTTAGCACAGAATAGCACACTGATAATTTCCACGAGTGTCCTTCTCTGTCCCTAAACTCAAGGATTGAAAATATGGAACAGCAAAATTGGTTTAGAACAGAATAGCACACTGACACTTTCCCTCACTGTCCTACTCTGTCCCTCCCTACAAACAAGATTTAGCACAGAATAGCACACTGAAAATTGCCACGAGTGTCCTTCTCTGTCCTTAAACTCAAGGATTGAAAATATGGAACAGCAAAATTGGTTTAGAACAGAATAGCACACTGACACTTTCCCTCACTGTCCTACTCTGTCCCTCCCTACAAACAAGATTTAGCACAGAATAGCACACTGAAAATTGCCACGAGTGTCCTTCTCTGTCCCTAAACTCAAGGATTGAAAATATGGAACAGCAAAATTGGTTTAGAACAGAATAGCACACTGACACTTTCCCTCACTGTCCTACTCTGTCCCTCCCTACAGACAAGATTTAGCACAGAATAGCACACTGATAATTTCCACGAGTGTCCTTCTCTGTCCCTAAACTCAAGGATTGAAAATATGGAACAGCAAAATTGGTTTAGAACAGAATAGCACACTGACACTTTCCCTCACTGTCCTACTCTGTCCCTCCCTACAAACAAGATTTAGCACAGAATAGCACACTGAAAATTGCCACGAGTGTCCTTCTCTGTCCCTAAACTCAAGGATTGAAAATATGGAACAGCAAAATTGGTTTAGAACAGAATAGCACATTGACACTTTCCCTCACTGTCCTACTCTGTCCCTCCCTACAAACAAGATTTAGCACAGAATAGCACACTGAAAAATGCCACGAGTGTCCTTCTCTGTCCCTAAACTCAAGGATTGAAAATATGGAACAGCAAAATTGGTTTAGAACAGAATAGCACACTGACACTTTCCCTCACTGTCCTACTCTGTCCCTCCCTACAAACAAGATTTAGCACAGAATAGCACACTGATAATTTCCATGAGTGTCCTTCTCTGTCCCTAAACTCAAGGATTGAAAATATGGAACAGCAAAATTGGTTTAGAACAGAATAGCACACTGACACTTTCCCTCACTGTCCTACTCTGTCCCTCCCTACAAACAAGATTTAGCACAGAATAGCACACTGATAATTGCCACGAGTGTCCTTCTCTGTCCCTAAACTCAAGGATTGAAAATATGGAACAGCAAAATTGGTTTAGAACAGAATAGCACACTGACACTTTCCCTCACTGTCCTACTCTGTCCCTCCCTACAAACAAGATTTAGCACAGAATAGCACACTGATAATTTCCACGAGTGTCCTTCTCTGTCCCTAAACTCAAGGATTGAAAATATGGAACAGCAAAATTGGTTTAGAACAGAATAGCACACTGACACTTTCCCTCACTGTCCTACTCTGTCCCTCCCTACAAACAAGATTTAGCACAGAATAGCACACTGATAATTGCCACGAGTGTCCTTCTCTGTCCCTAAACTCAAGGATTGAAAATATGGAACAGCAAAATTGGTTTAGAACAGAATAGCACACTGACACTTTCCCTCACTGTCCTACTCTGTCCCTCCCTACAAACAAGATTTAGCACAGAATAGCACACTGATAATTTCCACGAGTGTCCTTCTCTGTCCCTAAATTCAAGGATTGAAAATATGGAACAGCAAAATTGGTTTAGAACATAATAGCACACTGACACTTTCCCTCACTGTCCTACTCTGTCCCTCCCTACAAACAAGATTTAGCACAGAATAGCACACTGAAAATTGCCACGAGTGTCCTTCTCTGTCCCTAAACTCAAGGATTGAAAATATGGAACAGCAAAATTGGTTTAGAACAGAATGGCACACTGACACTTTCCCTCACTGTCCTACTCTGTCCCTCCCTACAAACAAGATTTAGCACAGAATAGCACACTGATAATTGCCACGAGTGTCCTTCTCTGTCCCTAAACTCAAGGATTGAAAATATGGAACAGCAAAATTGGTTTAGAACAGAATAGCACACTGACACTTTCCCTCACTGTCCTACTCTGTCCCTCCCTACAAACAAGATTTAGCACAGAATAGCACACTGATAATTTCCACGAGTGTCCTTCTCTGTCCCTAAATTCAAGGATTGAAAATATGGAACAGCAAAATTGGTTTAGAACAGATTAGCACACTGACACTTTCCCTCACTGTCCTACTCTGTCCCTCCCTACAAACAAGATTTAGCACAGAATAGCACACTGAAAATTGCCACGAGTGTCCTTCTCTGTCCCTAAACTCAAGGATTGAAAATATGGAACAGCAAAATTGGTTTAGAACAGAATAGCACACTGACACTTTCCCTCACTGTCCTACTCTGTCCCTCCCTACAAACAAGATTTAGCACAGAATAGCACACTGATAATTTCCACGAGTGTCCTTCTCTGTCCCTAAACTCAAGGATTGAAAATATGGAACAGCAAAATTGGTTTAGAACAGAATAGCACACTGACACTTTCCCTCACTGTCCCACTCTGTCCCTCCCTACAAACAAGATTTAGCACAGCATAGCACACTGATAATTGCCACGAGTGTCCTTCTCTGTCCCTAAACTCAAGGATTGAAAATATGGAACAGCAAAATTGGTTTAGAACAGAATAGCACACTGACACTTTCCCTCACTGTCCTACTCTGTCCCTCCCTACAAACAAGATTTAGCACAGAATAGCACACTGATAATTGCCACGAGTGTCCTTCTCTGTCCCTAAACTCAAGGATTGAAAATATGGAACAGCAAAATTGGTTTAGAACAGAATAGCACACTGACACTTTCCCTCACTGTCCTACTCTGTCCCTCCCTACAAACAAGATTTAGCACAGAATAGCACACTGATAATTGCCACGAGTGTCCTTCTCTGTCCCTAAATTCAAGGATTGAAAATATGGAACAGCAAAATTGGTTTAGAACATAATAGCACACTGACACTTTCCCTCACTGTCCTACTCTGTCCCTCCCTACAAACAAGATTTAGCACAGAATAGCACACTGAAAATTGCCACGAGTGTCCTTCTCTGTCCCTAAACTCAAGGATTGAAAATATGGAACAGCAAAATTGGTTTAGAACAGAATAGCACACTGACACTTTCCCTCACTGTCCTACTCTGTCCCTCCCTACAAACAAGATTTAGCACAGAATAGCACACTGATAATTGCCACGAGTGTCCTTCTCTGTCCCTAAACTCAAGGATTGAAAATATGGAACAGCAAAATTGGTTTAGAACAGAATAGCACACTGACACTTTCCCTCACTGTCCTACTCTGTCCCTCCCTACAAACAAGATTTAGCACAGAATAGCACACTGATAATTTCCACGAGTGTCCTTCTCTGTCCCTAAATTCAAGGATTGAAAATATGGAACAGCAAAATTGGTTTAGAACAGAATAGCACACTGACACTTTCCCTCACTGTCCTACTCTGTCCCTCCCTACAAACAAGATTTAGCACAGAATAGCACACTGAAAATTGCCACGAGTGTCCTTCTCTGTCCCTAAACTCAAGGATTGAAAATATGGAACAGCAAAATTGGTTTAGAACAGAATAGCACACTGACACTTTCCCTCACTGTCCTACTCTGTCCCTCCCTACAAACAAGATTTAGCACAGAATAGCACACTGATAATTTCCACGAGTGTCCTTCTCTGTCCCTAAACTCAAGGATTGAAAATATGGAACAGCAAAATTGGTTTAGAACAGAATAGCACACTGACACTTTCCCTCACTGTCCTACTCTGTCCCTCCCTACAAACAAGATTTAGCACAGAATAGCACACTGATAATTTCCACGAGTGTCCTTCTCTGTCCCTAAACTCAAGGATTGAAAATATGGAACAGCAAAATTGGTTTAGAACAGAATAGCACACTGACACTTTCCCTCACTGTCCTACTCTGTCCCTCCCTACAAACAAGATTTAGCACAGAATAGCACACTGAAAATTGCCACGAGTGTCCTTCTCTGTCCCTAAACTCAAGGATTGAAAATATGGAACAGCAAAATTGGTTTAGAACAGAATAGCACACTGACACTTTCCCTCACTGTCCTACTCTGTCCCTCCCTACAAACAAGATTTAGCACAGAATAGCACACTGAAAATTGCCACGAGTGTCCTTCTCTGTCCCTAAACTCAAGGATTGAAAATATGGAACAGCAAAATTGGTTTAGAACAGAATAGCACACTGACACTTTCCCTCACTGTCCTACTCTGTCCCTCCCTACAAACAAGATTTAGCACAGAATAGCACACTGATAATTTCCACGAGTGTCCTTCTCTGTCCCTAAACTCAAGGATTGAAAATATGGAACAGCAAAATTGGTTTAGAACAGAATAGCACACTGACACTTTCCCTCACTGTCCTACTCTGTCCCTCCCTACAAACAAGATTTAGCACAGAATAGCACACTGATAATTGCCACGAGTGTCCTTCTCTGTCCCTAAACGCAAGGATTGAAAATATGGAACAGCAAAATTGGTTTAGAACAGAATAGCACACTGACACTTTCCCTCACTGTCCTACTCTGTCCCTCCCTACAAACAAGATTTAGCACAGAATAGCACACTGATAATTTCCACGAGTGTCCTTCTCTGTCCCTAAACTCAAGGATTGAAAATATGGAACAGCAAAATTGGTTTAGAACAGAATAGCACACTGACACTTTCCCTCACTGTCCTACTCTGTCCCTCCCTACAAACAAGATTTAGCACAGAATAGCACACTGATAATTGCCACGAGTGTCCTTCTCTGTCCCTAAACTCAAGGATTGAAAATATGGAACAGCAAAATTGGTTTAGAACAGAATAGCACACTGACACTTTCCCTCACTGTCCTACTCTGTCCCTCCCTACAAACAAGATTTAGCACAGAATAGCACACTGATAATTTCCACGAGTGTCCTTCTCTGTCCCTAAATTCAAGGATTGAAAATATGGAACAGCAAAATTGGTTTAGAACATAATAGCACACTGACACTTTCCCTCACTGTCCTACTCTGTCCCTCCCTACAAACAAGATTTAGCACAGAATAGCACACTGAAAATTGCCACGAGTGTCCTTCTCTGTCCCTAAACTCAAGGATTGAAAATATGG
Source organism: Rana muscosa (assembly GCA_029206835.1). Taxonomy (NCBI): domain Eukaryota; kingdom Metazoa; phylum Chordata; class Amphibia; order Anura; family Ranidae; genus Rana; species Rana muscosa. Next base: position 84,068,018 of record CM055116.1, on the reverse strand, counting down.
AACAGCAAAATTGGTTTAGAACAGAATAGCACACTGACACTTTCCCTCACTGTCCTACTCTGTCCCTCCCTACAAACAAGATTTAGCACAGAATAGCACACTGATAATTGCCACGAGTGTCCTTCTCTGTCCCTAAACTCAAGGATTGAAAATATGGAACAGCAAAATTGGTTTAGAACAGAATAGCACACTGACACTTTCCCTCACTGTCCTACTCTGTCCCTCCCTACAAACAAGATTTAGCACAGAATAGCACACTGATAATTTCCACGAGTGTCCTTCTCTGTCCCTAAATTCAAGGATTGAAAATATGGAACAGCAAAATTGGTTTAGAACAGAATAGCACACTGACACTTTCCCTCACTGTCCTACTCTGTCCCTCCCTACAAACAAGATTTAGCACAGAATAGCACACTGAAAATTGCCACGAGTGTCCTTCTCTGTCCCTAAACTCAAGGATTGAAAATATGGAACAGCAAAATTGGTTTAGAACAGAATAGCACACTGACACTTTCCCTCACTGTCCTACTCTGTCCCTCCCTACAAACAAGATTTAGCACAGAATAGCACACTGATAATTTCCACGAGTGTCCTTCTCTGTCCCTAAACTCAAGGATTGAAAATATGGAACAGCAAAATTGGTTTAGAACAGAATAGCACACTGACACTTTCCCTCACTGTCCTACTCTGTCCCTCCCTACAAACAAGATTTAGCACAGAATAGCACACTGAAAATTGCCACGAGTGTCCTTCTCTGTCCCTAAACTCAAGGATTGAAAATATGGAACAGCAAAATTGGTTTAGAACAGAATAGCACACTGACACTTTCCCTCACTGTCCTACTCTGTCCCTCCCTACAAACAAGATTTAGCACAGAATAGCACACTGATAATTTCCACGAGTGTCCTTCTCTGTCCCTAAACTCAAGGATTGAAAATATGGAACAGCAAAATTGGTTTAGAACAGAATAGCACACTGACACTTTCCCTCACTGTCCTACTCTGTCCCTCCCTACAAACAAGATTTAGCACAGAATAGCACACTGATAATTGCCACGAGTGTCCTTCTCTGTCCCTAAACTCAAGGATTGAAAATATGGAACAGCAAAATTGGTTTAGAACAGAATAGCACACTGACACTTTCCCTCACTGTCCTACTCTGTCCCTCCCTACAAACAAGATTTAGCACAGAATAGCACACTGATAATTGCCACGAGTGTCCTTCTCTGTCCCTAAATTCAAGGATTGAAAATATGGAACAGCAAAATTGGCTTAGAACATAATAGCACACTGACACTTTCCCTCACTGTCCTACTCTGTCCCTCCCTACAAACAAGATTTAGCACAGAATAGCACACTGAAAATTGCCACGAGTGTCCTTCTCTGTCCCTAAACTCAAGGATTGAAAATATGGAACAGCAAAATTGGTTTAGAACAGAATAGCACACTGACACTTTCCCTCACTGTCCTACTCTGTCCCTCCCTACAAACAAGATTTAGCACAGAATAGCACACTGATAATTGCCACGAGTGTCCTTCTCTGTCCCTAAACTCAAGGATTGAAAATATGGAACAGCAAAATTGGTTTAGAACAGAATAGCACACTGACACTTTCCCTCACTGTCCTACTCTGTCCCTCCCTACAAACAAGATTTAGCACAGAATAGCACACTGATAATTTCCACGAGTGTCCTTCTCTGTCCCTAAATTCAAGGATTGAAAATATGGAACAGCAAAATTGGTTTAGAACAGAATAGCACACTGACACTTTCCCTCACTGTCCTACTCTGTCCCTCCCTACAAACAAGATTTAGCACAGAATAGCACACTGAAAATTGCCACGAGTGTCCTTCTCTGTCCCTAAACTCAAGGATTGAAAATATGGAACAGCAAAATTGGTTTAGAACAGAATAGCACACTGACACTTTCCCTCACTGTCCTACTCTGTCCCTCCCTACAAACAAGATTTAGCACAGAATAGCACACTGATAATTTCCACGAGTGTCCTTCTCTGTCCCTAAACTCAAGGATTGAAAATATGGAACAGCAAAATTGGTTTAGAACAGAATAGCACACTGACACTTTCCCTCACTGTCCTACTCTGCCCCTCCCTACAAACAAGATTTAGCACAGAATAGCACACTGATAATTTCCACGAGTGTCCTTCTCTGTCCCTAAACTCAAGGATTGAAAATATGGAACAGCAAAATTGGTTTAGAACAGAATAGCACACTGACACTTTCCCTCACTGTCCTACTCTGTCCCTCCCTACAAACAAGATTTAGCACAGAATAGCACACTGATAATTTCCACGAGCGTCCTTCTCTGTCCCTAAACTCAAGGATTGAAAATATGGAACAGCAAAATTGGTTTAGAACAGAATAGCACACTGACACTTTCCCTCACTGTCCTACTCTGTCCCTCCCTACAAACAAGATTTAGCACAGAATAGCACACTGAAAATTGCCACGAGTGTCCTTCTCTGTCCCTAAACTCAAGGATTGAAAATATGGAACAGCAAAATTGGTTTAGAACAGAATAGCACACTGACACTTTCCCTCACTGTCCTACTCTGTCCCTCCCTACAAACAAGATTTAGCACAGAATAGCACACTGATAATTTCCACGAGTGTCCTTCTCTGTCCCTAAACTCAAGGATTGAAAATATGGAACAGCAAAATTGGTTTAGAACAGAATAGCACACTGACACTTTCCCTCACTGTCCTACTCTGTCCCTCCCTACAAACAAGATTTAGCACAGAATAGCACACTGAAAATTGCCACGAGTGTCCTTCTCTGTCCCTAAACTCAAGGATTGAAAATATGGAACAGCAAAATTGGTTTAGAACAGAATAGCACACTGACACTTTCCCTCACTGTCCTACTCTGTCCCTCCCTACAAACAAGATTTAGCACAGAATAGCACACTGAAAATTGCCACGAGTGTCCTTCTCTGTCCCTAAACTCAAGGATTGAAAATATGGAACAGCAAAATTGGTTTAGAACAGAATAGCACACTGACACTTTCCCTCACTGTCCTACTCTGTCCCTCCCTACAAACAAGATTTAGCACAGAATAGCACACTGATAATTTCCACGAGTGTCCTTCTCTGTCCCTAAACTCAAGGATTGAAAATATGGAACAGCAAAATTGGTTTAGAACAGAATAGCACACTGACACTTTCCCTCACTGTCCTACTCTGTCCCTCCCTACAAACAAGATTTAGCACAGAATAGCACACTGATAATTTCCACGAGTGTCCTTCTCTGTCCCTAAACTCAAGGATTGAAAATATGGAACAGCAAAATTGGTTTAGAACAGAATAGCACACTGACACTTTCCCTCACTGTCCTACTCTGTCCCTCCCTACAAACAAGATTTAGCACAGCATAGCACACTGAAAATTGCCACGAGTGTCCTTCTCTGTCCCTAAACTCAAGGATTGAAAATATGGAACAGCAAAATTGGTTTAGAACAGAATAGCACACTGACACTTTCCCTCACTGTCCTACTCTGTCCCTCCCTACAAACAAGATTTAGCACAGAATAGCACACTGATAATTTCCACGAGTGTCCTTCTCTGTCCCTAAACTCAAGGATTGAAAATATGGAACAGCAAAATTGGTTTAGAACAGAATAGCACACTGACACTTTCCCTCACTGTCCTACTCTGTCCCTCCCTACAAACAAGATTTAGCACAGAATAGCACACTGAAAATTGCCACGAGTGTCCTTCTCTGTCCCTAAACTCAAGGATTGAAAATATGGAACAGCAAAATTGGTTTAGAACAGAATAGCACACTGACACTTTCCCTCACTGTCCTACTCTGTCCCTCCCTACAAACAAGATTTAGCACAGAATAGCACACTGATAATTTCCATGAGTGTCCTTCTCTGTCCCTAAACTCAAGGATTGAAAATATGGAAAAGCAAAATTGGTTTAGAACAGAATAGCACACTGACACTTTCCCTCACTGTCCTACTCTGTCCCTCCCTACAAACAAGATTTAGCACAGAATAGCACACTGATAATTTCCACGAGTGTCCTTCTCTGTCCCTAAACTCAAGGATTGAAAATATGGAACAGCAAAATTGGTTTAGAACAGAATAGCACACTGACACTTTCCCTCACTGTCCTACTCTGTCCCTCCCTACAAACAAGATTTAGCACAGAATAGCACACTGAAAATTGCCACGAGTGTCCTTCTATGTCCCTAAACTCAAGGATTGAAAATATGGAACAGCAAAATTGGTTTAGAACAGAATAGCACACTGACACTTTCCCTCACTGTCCTACTCTGTCCCTCCCTACAAACAAGATTTAGCACAGAATAGCACACTGATAATTTCCATGAGTGTCCTTCTCTGTCCCTAAACTCAAGGATTGAAAATATGGAACAGCAAAATTGGTTTAGAACAGAATAGCACACTGACACTTTCCCTCACTGTCCTACTCTGTCCCTCCCTACAAACAAGATTTAGCACAGAATAGCACACTGAAAATTGCCACGAGTGTCCTTCTCTGTCCCTAAACTCAAGGATTGAAAATATGGAACAGCAAAATTGGTTTAGAACAGAATAGCACACTGACACTTTCCCTCACTGTCCTACTCTGTCCCTCCCTACAAACAAGATTTAGCACAGAATAGCACACTGAAAATTGCCACGAGTGTCCTTCTCTGTCCCTAAACTCAAGGATTGAAAATATGGAACAGCAAAATTGGTTTAGAACAGAATAGCACACTGACTCTTTCCCTCACTGTCCTACTCTGTCCCTCCCTACAAACAAGATTTAGCACAGAATAGCACACTGATAATTTCCACGAGTGTCCTTCTCTGTCCCTAAACTCAAGGATTGAAAATATGGAACAGCAAAATTGGTTTAGAACAGAATAGCACACTGACACTTTCCCTCACTGTCCTACTCTGTCCCTCCCTACAAACAAGATTTAGCACAGAATAGCACACTGATAATTGCCACGAGTGTCCTTCTCTGTCCCTAAACTCAAGGATTGAAAATATGGAACAGCAAAATTGGTTTAGAACAGAATAGCACACTGACACTTTCCCTCGCTGTCCTACTCTGTCCCTCCCTACAAACAAGATTTAGCACAGAATAGCACACTGATAATTTCCACGAGTGTCCTTCTCTGTCCCTAAACTCAAGGATTGAAAATATGGAACAGCAAAATTGGTTTAGAACAGAATAGCACACTGACACTTTCCCTCACTGTCCTACTCTGTCCCTCCCTACAAACAAGATTTAGCACAGCATAGCACACTGAAAATTGCCACGAGTGTCCTTCTCTGTCCCTAAACTCAAGGATTGAAAATATGGAACAGCAAAATTGGTTTAGAACAGAATAGCACACTGACACTTTCCCTCACTGTCCTACTCTGTCCCTCCCTACAAACAAGATTTAGCACAGAATAGCACACTGATAATTTCCACGAGTGTCCTTCTCTGTCCCTAAACTCAAGGATTGAAAATATGGAACAGCAAAATTGGTTTAGAACAGAATAGCACACTGACACTTTCCCTCACTGTCCTACTCTGTCCCTCCCTACAAACAAGATTTAGCACAGAATAGCACACTGAAAATTGCCACGAGTGTCCTTCTCTGTCCCTAAACTCAAGGATTGAAAATATGGAACAGCAAAATTGGTTTAGAACAGAATAGCACACTGACACTTTCCCTCACTGTCCTACTCTGTCCCTCCCTACAAACAAGATTTAGCACAGAATAGCACACTGAAAATTGCCACGAGTGTCCTTCTCTGTCCCTAAACTCAAGGATTGAAAATATGGAACAGCAAAATTGGTTTAGAACAGAATAGCACACTGACACTTTCCCTCACTGTCCTACTCTGTCCCTCCCTACAAACAAGATTTAGCACAGAATAGCACACTGATAATTTCCACGAGTGTCCTTCTCTGTCCCTAAACTCAAGGATTGAAAATATGGAACAGCAAAATTGGTTTAGAACAGAATAGCACACTGACACTTTCCCTCACTGTCCTACTCTGTCCCTCCCTACAAACAAGATTTAGCACAGAATAGCACACTGAAAATTGCCACGAGTGTCCTTCTCTGTCCCTAAACTCAAGGATTGAAAATATGGAACAGCAAAATTGGTTTAGAACAGAATAGCACACTGACACTTTCCCTCACTGTCCTACTCTGTCCCTCCCTACAAACAAGATTTAGCACAGAATAGCACACTGAAAATTGCCACGAGTGTCCTTCTCTGTCCCTAAACTCAAGGATTGAAAATATGGAACAGCAAAATTGGTTTAGAACAGAATAGCACACTGACACTTTCCCTGACTGTCCTACTCTGTCCCTCCCTACAAACAAGATTTAGCACAGAATAGCACACTGATAATTTCCACGAGTGTCCTTCTCTGTCCCTAAACTCAAGGATTGAAAATATGGAACAGCAAAATTGGTTTAGAACAGAATAGCACACTGACACTTTCCCTCACTGTCCTACTCTGTCCCTCCCTACAAACAAGATTTAGCACAGAATAGCACACTGATAATTGCCACGAGTGTCCTTCTCTGTCCCTAAACTCAAGGATTGAAAATATGGAACAGCAAAATTGGTTTAGAACAGAATAGCACACTGACACTTTCCCTCACTGTCCTACTCTGTCCCTCCCTACAAACAAGATTTAGCACAGAATAGCACACTGATAATTTCCACGAGTGTCCTTCTCTGTCCCTAAACTCAAGGATTGAAAATATGGAACAGCAAAATTGGTTTAGAACAGAATAGCACACTGACACTTTCCCTCACTGTCCTACTCTGTCCCTCCCTACAAACAAGATTTAGCACAGAATAGCACACTGAAAATTGCCACGAGTGTCCTTCTCTGTCCCTAAACTCAAGGATTGAAAATATGGAACAGCAAAATTGGTTTAGAACAGAATAGCACACTGACACTTTCCCTCACTGTCCTACTCTGTCCCTCCCTACAAACAAGATTTAGCACAGAATAGCACACTGAAAATTGCCACGAGTGTCCTTCTCTGTCCCTAAACTCAAGGATTGAAAATATGGAACAGCAAAATTGGTTTAGAACAGAATAGCACACTGACACTTTCCCTGACTGTCCTACTCTGTCCCTCCCTACAAACAAGATTTAGCACAGAATAGCACACTGATAATTTCCACGAGTGTCCTTCTCTGTCCCTAAACTCAAGGATTGAAAATATGGAACAGCAAAATTGGTTTAGAACAGAATAGCACACTGACACTTTCCCTCACTGTCCTACTCTGTCCCTCCCTACAAACAAGATTTAGCACAGAATAGCACACTGATAATTGCCACGAGTGTCCTTCTCTGTCCCTAAACTCAAGGATTGAAAATATGGAACAGCAAAATTGGTTTAGAACAGAATAGCACACTGACACTTTCCCTCACTGTCCTACTCTGTCCCTCCCTACAAACAAGATTTAGCACAGAATAGCACACTGATAATTTCCACGAGTGTCCTTCTCTGTCCCTAAACTCAAGGATTGAAAATATGGAACAGCAAAATTGGTTTAGAACAGAATAGCACACTGACACTTTCCCTCACTGTCCTACTCTGTCCCTCCCTACAAACAAGATTTAGCACAGAATAGCACACTGAAAATTGCCACGAGTGTCCTTCTCTGTCCCTAAACTCAAGGATTGAAAATATGGAACAGCAAAATTGGTTTAGAACAGAATAGCACACTGACACTTTCCCTCACTGTCCTACTCTGTCCCTCCCTACAAACAAGATTTAGCACAGAATAGCACACTGAAAATTGCCACGAGTGTCCTTCTCTGTCCCTAAACTCAAGGATTGAAAATATGGAACAGCAAAATTGGTTTAGAACAGAATAGCACACTGACACTTTCCCTGACTGTCCTACTCTGTCCCTCCATACAAACAAGATTTAGCACAGAATAGCACACTGATAATTTCCACGAGTGTCCTTCTCTGTCCCTAAACTCAAGGATTGAAAATATGGAACAGCAAAATTGGTTTAGAACAGAATAGCACACTGACACTTTCCCTCACTGTCCTACTCTGTCCCTCCCTACAAACAAGATTTAGCACAGAATAGCACACTGATAATTGCCACGAGTGTCCTTCTCTGTCCCTAAACTCAAGGATTGAAAATATGGAACAGCAAAATTGGTTTAGAACAGAATAGCACACTGACACTTTCCCTCACTGTCCTACTCTGTCCCTCCCTACAAACAAGATTTAGCACAGAATAGCACACTGATAATTTCCACGAGTGTCCTTCTCTGTCCCTAAACTCAAGGATTGAAAATATGGAACAGCAAAATTGGTTTAGAACAGAATAGCACACTGACACTTTCCCTCACTGTCCTACTCTGTCCCTCCCTACAAACAAGATTTAGCACAGAATAGCACACTGATAATTGCCACGAGTGTCCTTCTCTGTCCCTAAACTCAAGGATTGAAAATATGGAACAGCAAAATTGGTTTAGAACAGAATAGCACACTGACACTTTCCCTCACTGTCCTACTCTGTCCCTCCCTACAAACAAGATTTAGCACAGAATAGCACACTGATAATTTCCACGAGTGTCCTTCTCTGTCCCTAAATTCAAGCATGGAAAATATGGAACAGCAAAATTGGTTTAGAACATAATAGCACACTGACACTTTCCCTCACTGTCTTACTCTGTCCCTCCCTACAAACAAGATTTAGCACAGAATAGCACACTGAAAATTGCCACGAGTGTCCTTCTCTGTCCCTAAACTCAAGGATTGAAAATATGGAACAGCAAAATTGGTTTAGAACAGAATAGCACACTGACACTTTCCCTCACTGTCCTACTCTGTCCCTCCCTACAAACAAGATTTAGCACAGAATAGCACACTGATAATTGCCACGAGTGTCCTTCTCTGTCCCTAAACTCAAGGATTGAAAATATGGAACAGCAAAATTGGTTTAGAACAGAATAGCACACTGACACTTTCCCTCACTGTCCTACTCTGTCCCTCCCTACAAACAAGATTTAGCACAGAATAGCACACTGATAATTTCCACGAGTGTCCTTCTCTGTCCCTAAACTCAAGGATTGAAAATATGGAACAGCAAAATTGGTTTAGAACAGAATAGCACACTGACACTTTCCCTCACTGTCCTACTCTGTCCCTCCCTACAAACAAGATTTAGCACAGAATAGCACACTGATAATTGCCACGAGTGTCCTTCTCTGTCCCTAAACTCAAGGATTGAAAATATGGAACAGCAAAATTGGTTTAGAACAGAATAGCACACTGACACTTTCCCTCACTGTCCTACTCTGTCCCTCCCTACAAACAAGATTTAGCACAGAATAGCACACTGATAATTGCCACGAGTGTCCTTCTCTGTCCCTAAACTCAAGGATTGAAAATACGGAACAGCAAAATTGGTTTAGAACAGAATAGCACACTGACACTTTCCCTCACTGTCCTACTCTGTCCCTCCCTACAAACAAGATTTAGCACAGAATAGCACACTGATAATTTCCACGAGTGTCCTTCTCTGTCCCTAAATTCAAGGATTGAAAATATGGAACAGCAAAATTGGTTTAGAACATAATAGCACACTGACACTTTCCCTCACTGTCCTACTCTGTCCCTCCCTACAAACAAGATTTAGCACAGAATAGCACACTGAAAATTGCCACGAGTGTCCTTCTCTGTCCCTAAACTCAAGGATTGAAAATATGGAACAGCAAAATTGGTTTAGAACAGAATAGCACACTGACACTTTCCCTCACTGTCCTACTCTGTCCCTCCCTACAAACAAGATTTAGCACAGAATAGCACACTGATAATTTCCACGAGTGTCCTTCTCTGTCCCTAAACTCAAGGATTGAAAATATGGAACAGCAAAATTGGTTTAGAACAGAATAGCACACTGACACTTTCCCTCACTGTCCTACTCTGTCCCTCCCTACAAACAAGATTTAGCACAGAATAGCACACTGATAATTGCCACGAGTGTCCTTCTCTGTCCCTAAACTCAAGGATTGAAAATATGGAACAGCAAAATTGGTTTAGAACAGAATAGCACACTGACACTTTCCCTCACTGTCCTACTCTGTCCCTCCCTACAAACAAGATTTAGCACAGAATAGCACACTGATAATTTCCACGAGTGTCCTTCTCTGTCCCTAAATTCAAGGATTGAAAATATGGAACAGCAAAATTGGTTTAGAACAGAATAGCACACTGACACTTTCCCTCACTGTCCTACTCTGTCCCTCCCTACAAACAAGATTTAGCACAGAATAGCACACTGAAAATTGCCACGAGTGTCCTTCTCTGTCCCTAAACTCAAGGATTGAAAATATGGAACAGCAAAATTGGTTTAGAACAGAATAGCACACTGACACTTTCCCTCACTGTCCTACTCTGTCCCTCCCTACAAACAAGATTTAGCACAGAATAGCACACTGATAATTTCCACGAGTGTCCTTCTCTGTCCCTAAACTCAAGGATTGAAAATATGGAACAGCAAAATTGGTTTAGAACAGAATAGCACACTGACACTTTCCCTCACTGTCCTACTCTGTCCCTCCCTACAAACAAGATTTAGCACAGAATAGCACACTGATAATTGCCACGAGTGTCCTTCTCTGTCCCTAAACTCAAGGATTGAAAATATGGAACAGCAAAATTGGTTTAGAACAGAATAGCACACTGACACTTTCCCTCACTGTCCTACTCTGTCCATCCCTACAAACAAGATTTAGCACAGAATAGCACACTGATAATTGCCACGAGTGTCCTTCTCTGTCCCTAAATTCAAGGATTGAAAATATGGAACAGCAAAATTGGTTTAGAACATAATAGCACACTGACACTTTCCCTCACTGTCCTACTCTGTCCCTCCCTACAAACAAGATTTAGCACAGAATAGCACACTGAAAATTGCCACGAGTGTCCTTCTCTGTCCCTAAACTCAAGGATTGAAAATATGGAACAGCAAAATTGGTTTAGAACAGAATAGCACACTGACACTTTCCCTCACTGTCCTACTCTGTCCCTCCCTACAAACAAGATTTAGCACAGAATAGCAAACTGATAATTGCCACGAGTGTCCTTCTCTGTCCCTAAACTCAAGGATTGAAAATATGAAACAGCAAAATTGGTTTAGAACAGAATAGCACACTGACACTTTCCCTCACTGTCCTACTCTGTCCCTCCCTACAAACAAGATTTAGCACAGAATAGCACACTGATAATTTCCACGAGTGTCCTTCTCTGTCCCTAAATTCAAGGATTGAAAATATGGAACAGCAAAATTGGTTTAGAACAGAATAGCACACTGACACTTTCCCTCACTGTCCTACTCTGTCCCTCCCTACAAACAAGATTTAGCACAGAATAGCACACTGAAAATTGCCACGACTGTCCTTCTCTGTCCCTAAACTCAAGGATTGAAAATATGGAACAGCAAAATTGGTTTAGAACAGAATAGCACACTGACACTTTCCCTCACTGTCCTGCTCTGTCCCTCCCTACAAACAAGATTTAGCACAGAATAGCACACTGATAATTTCCACGAGTGTCCTTCTCTGTCCCTAAACTCAAGGATTGAAAATATGGAACAGCAAAATTGGTTTAGAACAGAATAGCACACTGACACTTTCCCTCACTGTCCTACTCTGTCCCTCCCTACAAACAAGATTTAGCACAGAATAGCACACTGAAAATTGCCACGAGTGTCCTTCTCTGTCCCTAAACTCAAGGATTGAAAATATGGAACAGCAAAATTGGTTTAGAACAGAATAGCACACTGACACTTTCCCTCACTGTCCTACTCTGTCCCTCCCTACAAACAAGATTTAGCACAGAATAGCACACTGAAAATTGCCACGAGTGTCCTTCTCTGTCCCTAAACTCAAGGATTGAAAATATGGAACAGCAAAATTGGTTTAGAACAGAATAGCACACTGACACTTTCCCTCACTGTCCTACTCTGTCCCTCCCTACAAACAAGATTTAGCACAGAATAGCACACTGATAATTTCCACGAGTGTCCTTCTCTGTCCCTAAACTCAAGGATTGAAAATATGGAACAGCAAAATTGGTTTAGAACAGAATAGCACACTGACACTTTCCCTCACTGTCCTACTCTGTCCCTCCCTACAAACAAGATTTAGCACAGAATAGCACACTGATAATTGCCACGAGTGTCCTTCTCTGTCCCTAAACTCAAGGATTGAAAATATGGAACAGCAAAATTGGTTTAGAACAGAATAGCACACTGACACTTTCCCTCACTGTCCTACTCTGTCCCTCCCTACAAACAAGATTTAGCACAGAATAGCACACTGATAATTTCCACGAGTGTCCTTCTCTGTCCCTAAACTCAAGGATTGAAAATATGGAACAGCAAAATTGGTTTAGAACAGAATAGCACACTGACACTTTCCCTCACTGTCCTACTCTGTCCCTCCCTACAAACAAGATTTAGCACAGCATAGCACACTGAAAATTGCCACGAGTGTCCTTCTCTGTCCCTAAACTCAAGGATTGAAAATATGGAACAGCAAAATTGGTTTAGAACAGAATAGCACACTGACACTTTCCCTCACTGTCCTACTCTGTCCCTCCCTACAAACAAGATTTAGCACAGAATAGCACACTGATAATTTCCACGAGTGTCCTTCTCTGTCCCTAAACTCAAGGATTGAAAATATGGAACAGCAAAATTGGTTTAGAACAGAATAGCACACTGACACTTTCCCTCACTGTCCTACTCTGTCCCTCCCTACAAACAAGATTTAGCACAGAATAGCACACTGAAAATTGCCACGAGTGTCCTTCTCTGTCCCTAAACTCAAGGATTGAAAATATGGAACAGCAAAATTGGTTTAGAACAGAATAGCACACTGACACTTTCCCTCACTGTCCTACTCTGTCCCTCCCTACAAACAAGATTTAGCACAGAATAGCACACTGATAATTTCCACGAGTGTCCTTCTCTGTCCCTAAACTCAAGGATTGAAAATATGGAACAGCAAAATTGGTTTAGAACAGAATAGCACACTGACACTTTCCCTCACTGTCCTACTCTGTCCCTCCCTACAAACAAGATTTAGCACAGAATAGCACACTGATAATTTCCACGAGTGTCCTTCTCTGTCCCTAAACTCAAGGATTGAAAATATGGAACAGCAAAATTGGTTTAGAACAGAATAGCACACTGACACTTTCCCTCACTGTCCTACTCTGTCCCTCCCTACAAACAAGATTTAGCACAGAATAGCACACTGAAAATTGCCACGAGTGTCCTTCTCTGTCCCTAAACTCAAGGATTGAAAATATGGAACAGCAAAATTGGTTTAGAACAGAATAGCACACTGACACTTTCCCTCACTGTCCTACTCTGTCCCTCCCTACAAACATGATTTAGCACAGAATAGCACACTGATCATTTCCATGAGTGTCCTTCTCTGTCCCTAAACTCAAGGATTGAAAATATGGAACAGCAAAATTGGTTTAGAACAGAATAGCACACTGACACTTTCCCTCACTGTCCTACTCTGTCCCTCCCTACAAACAAGATTTAGCACAGAATAGCACACTGAAAATTGCCACGAGTGTCCTTCTCTGTCCCTAAACTCAAGGATTGAAAATATGGAACAGCAAAATTGGTTTAGAACAGAATAGCACACTGACACTTTCCCTCACTGTCCTACTCTGTCCCTCCCTACAAACAAGATTTAGCACAGAATAGCACACTGAAAATTGCCACGAGTGTCCTTCTCTGTCCCTAAACTCAAGGATTGAAAATATGGAACAGCAAAATTGGTTTAGAACAGAATAGCACACTGACACTTTCCCTCACTGTCCTACTCTGTCCCTCCCTACAAACAAGATTTAGCACAGAATAGCACACTGAAAATTGCCACGAGTGTCCTTCTCTGTCCCTAAACTCAAGGATTGAAAATATGGAACAGCAAAATTGGTTTAGAACAGAATAGCACACTGACACTTTCCCTCACTGTCCTACTCTGTCCCTCCCTACAAACAAGATTTAGCACAGAATAGCACACTGAAAATTGCCACGAGTGTCCTTCTCTGTCCCTAAACTCAAGGATTGAAAATATGGAACAGCAAAATTGGTTTAGAACAGAATAGCACACTGACACTTTCCCTCACTGTCCTACTCTGTCCCTCCCTACAAACAAGATTTAGCACAGAATAGCACACTGATAATTTCCACGAGTGTCCTTCTCTGTCCCTAAACTCAAGGATTGAAAATATGGAACAGCAAAATTGGTTTAGAACAGAATAGCACACTGACACTTTCCCTCACTGTCCTACTCTGTCCCTCCCTACAAACAAGATTTAGCACAGAATAGCACACTGATAATTGCCACGAGTGTCCTTCTCTGTCCCTAAACTCAAGGATTGAAAATATGGAACAGCAAAATTGGTTTAGAACAGAATAGCACACTGACACTTTCCCTCACTGTCCTACTCTGTCCCTCCCTACAAACAAGATTTAGCACAGAATAGCACACTGATAATTTCCACGAGTGTCCTTCTCTGTCCCTAAACTCAAGGATTGAAAATATGGAACAGCAAAATTGGTTTAGAACAGAATAGCACACTGACACTTTCCCTCACTGTCCTACTCTGTCCCTCCCTACAAACAAGATTTAGCACAGCATAGCACACTGAAAATTGCCACGAGTGTCCTTCTCTGTCCCTAAACTCAAGGATTGAAAATATGGAACAGCAAAATTGGTTTAGAACAGAATAGCACACTGACACTTTCCCTCACTGTCCTACTCTGTCCCTCCCTACAAACAAGATTTAGCACAGAATAGCACACTGATAATTTCCACGAGTGTCCTTCTCTGTCCCTAAACTCAAGGATTGAAAATATGGAACAGCAAAATTGGTTTAGAACAGAATAGCACACTGACACTTTCCCTCACTGTCCTACTCTGTCCCTCCCTACAAACAAGATTTAGCACAGAATAGCACACTGAAAATTGCCACGAGTGTCCTTCTCTGTCCCTAAACTCAAGGATTGAAAATATGGAACAGCAAAATTGGTTTAGAACAGAATAGCACACTGACACTTTCCCTCACTGTCCTACTCTGTCCCTCCCTACAAACAAGATTTAGCACAGAATAGCACACTGATAATTTCCACGAGTGTCCTTCTCTGTCCCTAAACTCAAGGATTGAAAATATGGAACAGCAAAATTGGTTTAGAACAGAATAGCACACTGACACTTTCCCTCACTGTCCTACTCTGTCCCTCCCTACAAACAAGATTTAGCACAGAATAGCACACTGATAATTTCCACGAGTGTCCTTCTCTGTCCCTAAACTCAAGGATTGAAAATATGGAACAGCAAAATTGGTTTAGAACAGAATAGCACACTGACACTTTCCCTCACTGTCCTACTCTGTCCCTCCCTACAAACAAGATTTAGCACAGAATAGCACACTGAAAATTGCCACGAGTGTCCTTCTCTGTCCCTAAACTCAAGGACTGAAAATATGGAACAGCAAAATTGGTTTAGAACAGAATAGCACACTGACACTTTCCCTCACTGTCCTACTCTGTCCCTCCCTACAAACAAGATTTAGCACAGAATAGCACACTGATCATTTCCATGAGTGTCCTTCTCTGTCCCTAAACTCAAGGATTGAAAATATGGAACAGCAAAATTGGTTTAGAACAGAATAGCACACTGACACTTTCCCTCACTGTCCTACTCTGTCCCTCCCTACAAACAAGATTTAGCACAGAATAGCACACTGAAAATTGCCACGAGTGTCCTTCTCTGTCCCTAAACTCAAGGATTGAAAATATGGAACAGCAAAATTGGTTTAGAACAGAATAGCACACTGACACTTTCCCTCACTGTCCTACTCTGTCCCTCCCTACAAACAAGATTTAGCACAGAATAGCACACTGAAAATTGCCACGAGTGTCCTTCTCTGTCCCTAAACTCAAGGATTGAAAATATGGAACAGCAAAATTGGTTTAGAACAGAATAGCACACTGACACTTTCCCTCACTGTCCTACTCTGTCCCTCCCTACAAACAAGATTTAGCACAGAATAGCACACTGATAATTTCCACGAGTGTCCTTCTCTGTCCCTAAACTCAAGGATTGAAAATATGGAACAGCAAAATTGGTTTAGAACAGAATAGCACACTGACACTTTCCCTCACTGTCCTACTCTGTCCCTCCCTACAAACAAGATTTAGCACAGAATAGCACACTGATAATTGCCACGAGTGTCCTTCTCTGTCCCTAAACTCAAGGATTGAAAATATGGAACAGCAAAATTGGTTTAGAACAGAATAGCACACTGACACTTTCCCTCGCTGTCCTACTCTGTCCCTCCCTACAAACAAGATTTAGCACAGAATAGCACACTGATAATTTCCACGAGTGTCCTTCTCTGTCCCTAAACTCAAGGATTGAAAATATGGAACAGCAAAATTGGTTTAGAACAGAATAGCACACTGACACTTTCCCTCACTGTCCTACTCTGTCCCTCCCTACAAACAAGATTTAGCACAGCATAGCACACTGAAAATTGCCACGAGTGTCCTTCTCTGTCCCTAAACTCAAGGATTGAAAATATGGAACAGCAAAATTGGTTTAGAACAGAATAGCACACTGACACTTTCCCTCACTGTCCTACTCTGTCCCTCCCTACAAACAAGATTTAGCACAGAATAGCACACTGATAATTTCCACGAGTGTCCTTCTCTGTCCCTAAACTCAAGGATTGAAAATATGGAACAGCAAAATTGGTTTAGAACAGAATAGCACACTGACACTTTCCCTCACTGTCCTACTCTGTCCCTCCCTACAAACAAGATTTAGCACAGAATAGCACACTGAAAATTGCCACGAGTGTCCTTCTCTGTCCCTAAACTCAAGGATTGAAAATATGGAACAGCAAAATTGGTTTAGAACAGAATAGCACACTGACACTTTCCCTCACTGTCCTACTCTGTCCCTCCCTACAAACAAGATTTAGCACAGAATAGCACACTGAAAATTGCCACGAGTGTCCTTCTCTGTCCCTAAACTCAAGGATTGAAAATATGGAACAGCAAAATTGGTTTAGAACAGAATAGCACACTGACACTTTCCCTCACTGTCCTACTCTGTCCCTCCCTACAAACAAGATTTAGCACAGAATAGCACACTGATAATTTCCACGAGTGTCCTTCTCTGTCCCTAAACTCAAGGATTGAAAATATGGAACAGCAAAATTGGTTTAGAACAGAATAGCACACTGACACTTTCCCTCACTGTCCTACTCTGTCCCTCCCTACAAACAAGATTTAGCACAGAATAGCACACTGAAAATTGCCACGAGTGTCCTTCTCTGTCCCTAAACTCAAGGATTGAAAATATGGAACAGCAAAATTGGTTTAGAACAGAATAGCACACTGACACTTTCCCTCACTGTCCTACTCTGTCCCTCCCTACAAACAAGATTTAGCACAGAATAGCACACTGAAAATTGCCACGAGTGTCCTTCTCTGTCCCTAAACTCAAGGATTGAAAATATGGAACAGCAAAATTGGTTTAGAACAGAATAGCACACTGACACTTTCCCTCACTGTCCTACTCTGTCCCTCCCTACAAACAAGATTTAGCACAGAATAGCACACTGATAATTGCCACGAGTGTCCTTCTCTGTCCCTAAACTCAAGGATTGAAAATATGGAACAGCAAAATTGGTTTAGAACAGAATAGCACACTGACACTTTCCCTCACTGTCCTACTCTGTCCCTCCCTACAAACAAGATTTAGCACAGAATAGCACACTGATAATTTCCACGAGTGTCCTTCTCTGTCCCTAAACTCAAGGATTGAAAATATGGAACAGCAAAATTGGTTTAGAACAGAATAGCACACTGACACTTTCCCTCACTGTCCTACTCTGTCCCTCCCTACAAACAAGATTTAGCACAGAATAGCACACTGATAATTGCCACGAGTGTCCTTCTCTGTCCCTAAACTCAAGGATTGAAAATATGGAACAGCAAAATTGGTTTAGAACAGAATAGCACACTGACACTTTCCCTCACTGTCCTACTTTGTCCCTCCCTACAAACAAGATTTAGCACAGAATAGCACACTGATAATTTCCACGAGTGTCCTTCTCTGTCCCTAAATTCAAGGATTGAAAATATGGAACAGCAAAATTGGTTTAGAACATAATAGCACACTGACACTTTCCCTCACTGTCCTACTCTGTCCCTCCCTACAAACAAGATTTAGCACAGAATAGCACACTGAAAATTGCCACGAGTGTCCTTCTCTGTCCCTAAACTCAAGGATTGAAAATATGGAACAGCAAAATTGGTTTAGAACAGAATAGCACACTGACACTTTCCCTCACTGTCCTACTCTGTCCCTCCCTACAAACAAGATTTAGCACAGAATAGCACACTGAAAATTGCCACGAGTGTCCTTCTCTGTCCCTAAACTCAAGGATTGAAAATATGGAACAGCAAAATTGGTTTAGAACAGAATAGCACACTGACACTTTCCCTCACTGTCCTACTCTGTCCCTCCCTACAAACAAGATTTAGCACAGAATAGCACACTGAAAATTGCCACGAGTGTCCTTCTCTGTCCCTAAACTCAAGGATTGAAAATATGGAACAGCAAAATTGGTTTAGAACAGAATAGCACACTGACACTTTCCCTCACTGTCCTACTCTGTCCCTCCCTACAAACAAGATTTAGCACAGAATAGCACACTGATAATTTCCACGAGTGTCCTTCTCTGTCCCTAAACTCAAGGATTGAAAATATGGAACAGCAAAATTGGTTTAGAACAGAATAGCACACTGACACTTTCCCTCACTGTCCTACTCTGTCCCTCCCTACAAACAAGATTTAGCACAGAATAGCACACTGAAAATTGCCACGAGTGTCCTTCTCTGTCCCTAAACTCAAGGATTGAAAATATGGAACAGCAAAATTGGTTTAGAACAGAATAGCACACTGACACTTTCCCTCACTGTCCTACTCTGTCCCTCCCTACAAACAAGATTTAGCACAGAATAGCACACTGAAAATTGCCACGAGTGTCCTTCTCTGTCCCTAAACTCAAGGATTGAAAATATGGAACAGCAAAATTGGTTTAGAACAGAATAGCACACTGACACTTTCCCTCACTGTCCTACTCTGTCCCTCCCTACAAACAAGATTTAGCACAGAATAGCACACTGATAATTGCCACGAGTGTCTTTCTCTGTCCCTAAACTCAAGGATTGAAAATATGGAACAGCAAAATTGGTTTAGAACAGAATAGCACACTGACACTTTCCCTCACTGTCCTACTCTGTCCCTCCCTACAAACAAGATTTAGCACAGAATAGCACACTGATAATTTCCACGAGTGTCCTTCTCTGTCCCTAAACTCAAGGATTGAAAATATGGAACAGCAAAATTGGTTTAGAACAGAATAGCACACTGACACTTTCCCTCACTGTCCTACTCTGTCCCTCCCTACAAACAAGATTTAGCACAGAATAGCACACTGATAATTGCCACGAGTGTCCTTCTCTGTCCCTAAACTCAAGGATTGAAAATATGGAACAGCAAAATTGGTTTAGAACAGAATAGCACACTGACACTTTCCCTCACTGTCCTACTCTGTCCCTCCCTACAAACAAGATTTAGCACAGAATAGCACACTGATAATTTCCACGAGTGTCCTTCTCTGTCCCTAAATTCAAGGATTGAAAATATGGAACAGCAAAATTGGTTTAGAACATAATAGCACACTGACACTTTCCCTCACTGTCCTACTCTGTCCCTCCCTACAAACAAGATTTAGCACAGAATAGCACACTGAAAATTGCCACGAGTGTCCTTCTCTGTCCCTAAACTCAAGGATTGAAAATATGGAACAGCAAAATTGGTTTAGAACAGAATAGCACACTGACACTTTCCCTCACTGTCCTACTCTGTCCCTCCCTACAAACAAGATTTAGCACAGAATAGCACACTGATAATTGCCACGAGTGTCCTTCTCTGTCCCTAAACTCAAGGATTGAAAATATGGAACAGCAAAATTGGTTTAGAACAGAATAGCACACTGACACTTTCCCTCACTGTCCTACTCTGTCCCTCCCTACAAACAAGATTTAGCACAGAATAGCACACTGATAATTTCCACGAGTGTCCTTCTCTGTCCCTAAATTCAAGGATTGAAAATATGGAACAGCAAAATTGGTTTAGAACAGAATAGCACACTGACACTTTCCCTCACTGTCCTACTCTGTCCCTCCCTACAAACAAGATTTAGCACAGAATAGCACACTGAAAATTGCCACGAGTGTCCTTCTCTGTCCCTAAACTCAAGGATTGAAAATATGGAACAGCAAAATTGGTTTAGAACAGAATAGCACACTGACACTTTCCCTCACTGTCCTACTCTGTCCCTCCCTACAAACAAGATTTAGCACAGAATAGCACACTGATAATTTCCACGAGTGTCCTTCTCTGTCCCTAAACTCAAGGATTGAAAATATGGAACAGCAAAATTGGTTTAGAACAGAATAGCACACTGACACTTTCCCTCACTGTCCTACTCTGTCCCTCCCTACAAACAAGATTTAGCACAGAATAGCACACTGATAATTGCCACGAGTGTCCTTCTCTGTCCCTAAACTCAAGGATTGAAAATATGGAACAGCAAAATTGGTTTAGAACAGAATAGCACACTGACACTTTCCCTCACTGTCCTACTCTGTCCCTCCCTACAAACAAGATTTAGCACAGAATAGCACACTGAAAATTGCCACGAGTGTCCTTCTCTGTCCCTAAACTCAAGGATTGAAAATATGGAACAGCAAAATTGGTTTAGAACAGAATAGCACACTGACACTTTCCCTCACTGTCCTACTCTGTCCCTCCCTACAAACAAGATTTAGCACAGAATAGCACACTGATAATTTCCACGAGTGTCCTTCTCTGTCCCTAAACTCAAGGATTGAAAATATGGAACAGCAAAATTGGTTTAGAACAGAATAGCACACTGACACTTTCCCTCACTGTCCTACTCTGTCCCTCCCTACAAACAAGATTTAGCACAGAATAGCACACTGAAAATTGCCACGAGTGTCCTTCTCTGTCCCTAAACTCAAGGATTGAAAATATGGAACAGCAAAATTGGTTTAGAACAGAATAGCACACTGACACTTTCCCTCACTGTCCTACTCTGTCCCTCCCTACAAACAAGATTTAGCACAGAATAGCACACTGATAATTGCCACGAGTGTCCTTCTCTGTCCCTAAACTCAAGGATTGAAAATATGGAACAGCAAAATTGGTTTAGAACAGAATAGCACACTGACACTTTCCCTCACTGTCCTACTCTGTCCCTCCCTACAAACAAGATTTAGCACAGAATAGCACACTGATAATTTCCACGAGTGTCCTTCTCTGTCCCTAAATTCAAGGATTGAAAATATGGAACAGCAAAATTGGTTTAGAACAGAATAGCACACTGACACTTTCCCTCACTGTCCTACTCTGTCCCTCCCTACAAACAAGATTTAGCACAGAACAGCACACTGAAAATTGCCACGAGTGTCCTTCTCTGTCCCTAAACTCAAGGATTGAAAATATGGAACAGCAAAATTGGTTTAGAACAGAATAGCACACTGACACTTTCCCTCACTGTCCTACTCTGTCCCTCCCTACAAACAAGATTTAGCACAGAATAGCACACTGATAATT
Source organism: Rana muscosa (assembly GCA_029206835.1). Taxonomy (NCBI): domain Eukaryota; kingdom Metazoa; phylum Chordata; class Amphibia; order Anura; family Ranidae; genus Rana; species Rana muscosa. Next base: position 84,046,243 of record CM055116.1, on the reverse strand, counting down.
TCCACGAGTGTCCTTCTCTGTCCCTAAACTCAAGGATTGAAAATATGGAACAGCAAAATTGGTTTAGAACAGAATAGCACACTGACACTTTCCCTCACTGTCCTACTCTGTCCCTCCCTACAAACAAGATTTAGCACAGAATAGCACACTGATAATTTCCACGAGTGTCCTTCTCTGTCCCTAAACTCAAGGATTGAAAATATGGAACAGCAAAATTGGTTTAGAACAGAATAGCACACTGACACTTTCCCTCACTGTCCTACTCTGTCCCTCCCTACAAACAAGATTTAGCACAGAATAGCACACTGATAATTGCCACGAGTGTTCTTCTCTGTCCCTAAACTCAAGGATTGAAAATATGGAACAGCAAAATTGGTTTAGAACAGAATAGCACACTGACACTTTCCCTCACTGTCCTACTCTGTCCCTCCCTACAAACAAGATTTAGCACAGAATAGCACACTGATAATTTCCACGAGTGTCCTTCTCTGTCCCTAAATTCAAGGATTGAAAATATGGAACAGCAAAATTGGTTTAGAACAGAATAGCACACTGACACTTTCCCTCACTGTCCTACTCTGTCCCTCCCTACAAACAAGATTTAGCACAGAATAGCACACTGAAAATTGCCACGAGTGTCCTTCTCTGTCCCTAAACTCAAGGATTGAAAATATGGAACAGCAAAATTGGTTTAGAACAGAATAGCACATTGACACTTTCCCTCACTGTCCTACTCTGTCCCTCCCTACAAACAAGATTTAGCACAGAATAGCACACTGATAATTGCCACGAGTGTCCTTCTCTGTCCCTAAACTCAAGGATTGAAAATATGGAACAGCAAAATTGGTTTAGAACAGAATAGCACACTGACACTTTCCCTCACTGTCCTACTCTGTCCCTCCCTACAAACAAGATTTAGCACAGAATAGCACACTGATAATTTCCACGAGTGTCCTTCTCTGTCCCTAAATTCAAGGATTGAAAATATGGAACAGCAAAATTGGTTTAGAACAGAATAGCACACTGACACTTCCCCTCACTGTTCTACTCTGTCCCTCCCTACAAACAAGATTTAGCACAGAATAGCACACTGAAAATTGCCACGAGTGTCCTTCTCTGTCCCTAAACTCAAGGATTGAAAATATGGAACAGCAAAATTGGTTTAGAACAGAATAGCACACTGACACTTTCCCTCACTGTCCTACTCTGTCCCTCCCTACAAACAAGATTTAGCACAGAATAGCACACTGATAATTTCCACGAGTGTCCTTCTCTGTCCCTAAACTCAAGGATTGAAAATATGGAACAGCAAAATTGGTTTAGAACAGAATAGCACACTGACACTTTCCCTCACTGTCCTACTCTGTCCCTCCCTACAAACAAGATTTAGCACAGAATAGCACACTGATAATTGCCACGAGTGTTCTTCTCTGTCCCTAAACTCAAGGATTGAAAATATGGAACAGCAAAATTGGTTTAGAACAGAATAGCACACTGACACTTTCCCTCACTGTCCTACTCTGTCCCTCCCTACAAACAAGATTTAGCACAGAATAGCACACTGATAATTTCCACGAGTGTCCTTCTCTGTCCCTAAATTCAAGGATTGAAAATATGGAACAGCAAAATTGGTTTAGAACATAATAGCACACTGACACTTTCCCTCACTGTCCTACTCTGTCCCTCCCTACAAACAAGATTTAGCACAGAATAGCACACTGAAAATTGCCACGAGTGTCCTTCTCTGTCCCTAAACTCAAGGATTGAAAATATGGAACAGCAAAATTGGTTTAGAACAGAATAGCACACTGACACTTTCCCTCACTGTCCTACTCTGTCCCTCCCTACAAACAAGATTTAGCACAGAATAGCACACTGATAATTGCCACGAGTGTCCTTCTCTGTCCCTAAACTCAAGGATTGAAAATATGGAACAGCAAAATTGGTTTAGAACAGAATAGCACACTGACACTTTCCCTCACTGTCCTACTCTGTCCCTCCCTACAAACAAGATTTAGCACAGAATAGCACACTGATAATTTCCACGAGTGTCCTTCTCTGTCCCTAAATTCAAGGATTGAAAATATGGAACAGCAAAATTGGTTTAGAACAGAATAGCACACTGACACTTTCCCTCACTGTCCTACTCTGTCCCTCCCTACAAACAAGATTTAGCACAGAATAGCACACTGAAAATTGCCACGAGTGTCCTTCTCTGTCCCTAAACTCAAGGATTGAAAATATGGAACAGCAAAATTGGTTTAGAACAGAATAGCACACTGACACTTTCCCTCACTGTCCTACTCTGTCCCTCCCTACAAACAAGATTTAGCACAGAATAGCACACTGATAATTTCCACGAGTGTCCTTCTCTGTCCCTAAACTCAAGGATTGAAAATATGGAACAGCAAAATTGGTTTAGAACAGAATAGCACACTGACACTTTCCATCACTGTCCTACTCTGTCCCTCCCTACAAACAAGATTTAGCACAGAATAGCACACTGATAATTGCCACGAGTGTCCTTCTCTGTCCCTAAACTCAAGGATTGAAAATATGGAACAGCAAAATTGGTTTAGAACAGAATAGCACACTGACACTTTCCCTCACTGTCCTACTCTGTCCCTCCCTACAAACAAGATTTAGCACAGAATAGCACACTGAAAATTGCCACGAGTGTCCTTCTCTGTCCCTAAACTCAAGGATTGAAAATATGAAACAGCAAAATTGGTTTAGAACAGAATAGCACACTGACACTTTCCCTCACTGTCCTACTCTGTCCCTCCCTACAAACAAGATTTAGCACAGAATAGCACACTGATAATTTCCACGAGTGTCCTTCTCTGTCCCTAAACTCAAGGATTGAAAATATGGAACAGCAAAATTGGTTTAGAACAGAATAGCACACTGACACTTTCCCTCACTGTCCTACTCTGTCCCTCCCTACAAACAAGATTTAGCACAGAATAGCACACTGAAAATTGCCACGAGTGTCCTTCTCTGTCCCTAAACTCAAGGATTGAAAATATGGAACAGCAAAATTGGTTTAGAACAGAATAGCACACTGACACTTTCCCTCACTGTCCTACTCTGTCCCTCCCTACAAACAAGATTTAGCACAGAATAGCACACTGAAAATTGCCACGAGTGTCCTTCTCTGTCCCTAAACTCAAGGATTAAAAATATGGAACAGCAAAATTGGTTTAGAACAGGATAGCACACTGACACTTTCCCTCACTGTCCTACTCTGTCCCTCCCTACAAACAAGATTTAGCACAGAATAGCACACTGAAAATTGCCACGAGTGTCCTTCTCTGTCCCTAAACTCAAGGATTGAAAATATGGAACAGCAAAATTGGTTTAGAACAGAATAGCACACTAAAACTTTCCCTCACTGTCCTACTCTGTCCCTCCCTACAAACAAGATTTAGCACAGAATAGCACACTGAAAATTGCCACGAGTGTCCTTCTCTGTCCCTAAACTCAAGGATTGAAAATATGGAACAGCAAAATTGGTTTAGAACAGAATAGCACACTGACACTTTCCCTCACTGTCCTACTCTGTCCCTCCCTACAAACAAGATTTAGCACAGAATAGCACACTGATAATTTCCACGAGTGTCCTTCTCTGTCCCTAAATTCAAGGATTGAAAATATGGAACAGCAAAATTGGTTTAGAACAGAATAGCACACTGACACTTTCCCTCACTGTCCTACTCTGTCCCTCCCTACAAACAAGATTTAGCACAGAATAGCACACTGAAAATTGCCACGAGTGTCCTTCTCTGTCCCTAAACTCAAGGATTGAAAATATGGAACAGCAAAATTGGTTTAGAACAGAATAGCACACTGACACTTTCCCTCACTGTCCTACTCTGTCCCTCCCTACAAACAAGATTTAGCACAGAATAGCACACTGATAATTTCCACGAGTGTCCTTCTCTGTCCCTAAACTCAAGGATTGAAAATATGGAACAGCAAAATTGGTTTAGAACAGAATAGCACACTGACACTTTCCCTCACTGTCCTACTCTGTCCCTCCCTACAAACAAGATTTAGCACAGAATAGCACACTGATAATTGCCACGAGTGTCCTTCTCTGTCCCTAAACTCAAGGATTGAAAATATGGAACAGCAAAATTGGTTTAGAACAGAATAGCACACTGACACTTTCCCTCACTGTCCTACTCTGTCCCTCCCTACAAACAAGATTTAGCACAGAATAGCACACTGAAAATTGCCACGAGTGTCCTTCTCTGTCCCTAAACTCAAGGATTGAAAATATGAAACAGCAAAATTGGTTTAGAACAGAATAGCACACTGACACTTTCCCTCACTGTCCTACTCTGTCCCTCCCTACAAACAAGATTTAGCACAGAATAGCACACTGATAATTTCCACGAGTGTCCTTCTCTGTCCCTAAACTCAAGGATTGAAAATATGGAACAGCAAAATTGGTTTAGAACAGAATAGCACACTGACACTTTCCCTCACTGTCCTACTCTGTCCCTCCCTACAAACAAGATTTAGCACAGAATAGCACACTGAAAATTGCCACGAGTGTCCTTCTCTGTCCCTAAACTCAAGGATTGAAAATATGGAACAGCAAAATTGGTTTAGAACAGAATAGCACACTGACACTTTCCCTCACTGTCCTACTCTGTCCCTCCCCACAAACAAGATTTAGCACAGAATAGCACACTGAAAATTGCCACGAGTGTCCTTCTCTGTCCCTAAACTCAAGGATTAAAAATATGGAACAGCAAAATTGGTTTAGAACAGAATAGCACACTGACACTTTCCCTCACTGTCCTACTCTGTCCCTCCCTACAAACAAGATTTAGCACAGAATAGCACACTGAAAATTGCCACGAGTGTCCTTCTCTGTCCCTAAACTCAAGGATTGAAAATATGGAACAGCAAAATTGGTTTAGAACAGAATAGCACACTAAAACTTTCCCTCACTGTCCTACTCTGTCCCTCCCTACAAACAAGATTTAGCACAGAATAGCACACTGAAAATTGCCACGAGTGTCCTTCTCTGTCCCTAAACTCAAGGATTGAAAATATGGAACAGCAAAATTGGTTTAGAACAGAATAGCACACTGACACTTTCCCTCACTGTCCTACTCTGTCCCTCCCTACAAACAAGATTTAGCACAGAATAGCACACTGATAATTTCCACGAGTGTCCTTCTCTGTCCCTAAACTCAAGGATTGAAAATATGGAACAGCAAAATTGGTTTAGAACAGAATAGCACACTGACACTTTCCCTCGCTGTCCTACTCTGTCCCTCCCTACAAACAAGATTTAGCACAGAATAGCACACTGATAATTGCCACGAGTGTCCTTCTCTGTCCCTAAACTCAAGGATTGAAAATATGGAACAGCAAAATTGGTTTAGAACAGAATAGCACACTGACACTTTCCCTCACTGTCCTACTCTGTCCCTCCCTACAAACAAGATTTAGCACAGAATAGCACACTGATAATTTCCACGAGTGTCCTTCTCTGTCCCTAAACTCAAGGATTGAAAATATGGAACAGCAAAATTGGTTTAGAACAGAATAGCACACTGACACTTTCCCTCACTGTCCTACTCTGTCCCTCCCTACAAACAAGATTTAGCACAGCATAGCACACTGAAAATTGCCACGAGTGTCCTTCTCTGTCCCTAAACTCAAGGATTGAAAATATGGAACAGCAAAATTGGTTTAGAACAGAATAGCACACTGACACTTTCCCTCACTGTCCTACTCTGTCCCTCCCTACAAACAAGATTTAGCACAGAATAGCACACTGATAATTTCCACGAGTGTCCTTCTCTGTCCCTAAACTCAAGGATTGAAAATATGGAACAGCAAAATTGGTTTAGAACAGAATAGCACACTGACACTTTCCCTCACTGTCCTACTCTGTCCCTCCCTACAAACAAGATTTAGCACAGAATAGCACACTGATAATTTCCACGAGTGTCCTTCTCTGTCCCTAAACTCAAGGATTGAAAATATGGAACAGCAAAATTGGTTTAGAACAGAATAGCACACTGACACTTTCCCTCACTGTCCTACTCTGTCCCTCCCTACAAACAAGATTTAGCACAGAATAGCACACTGAAAATTGCCACGAGTGTCCTTCTCTGTCCCTAAACTCAAGGATTGAAAATATGGAACAGCAAAATTGGTTTAGAACAGAATAGCACACTGACACTTTCCCTCACTGTCCTACTCTGTCCCTCCCTACAAACAAGATTTAGCACAGAATAGCACACTGATAATTGCCACGAGTGTCCTTCTCTGTCCCTAAACTCAAGGATTGAAAATATGGAACAGCAAAATTGGTTTAGAACAGAATAGCACACTGACACTTTCCCTCACTGTCCTACTCTGTCCCTCCCTACAAACAAGATTTAGCACAGAATAGCACACTGATAATTTCCACGAGTGTCCTTCTCTGTCCCTAAATTCAAGGATTGAAAATATGGAACAGCAAAATTGGTTTAGAACAGAATAGCACACTGACACTTTCCCTCACTGTCCTACTCTGTCCCTCCCTACAAACAAGATTTAGCACAGAACAGCACACTGAAAATTGCCACGAGTGTCCTTCTCTGTCCCTAAACTCAAGGATTGAAAATATGGAACAGCAAAATTGGTTTAGAACAGAATAGCACACTGACACTTTCCCTCACTGTCCTACTCTGTCCCTCCCTACAAACAAGATTTAGCACAGAATAGCACACTGATAATTTCCACGAGTGTCCTTCTCTGTCCCTAAACTCAAGGATTGAAAATATGGAACAGCAAAATTGGTTTAGAACAGAATAGCACACTGACACTTTCCCTCACTGTCCTACTCTGTCCCTCCCTACAAACAAGATTTAGCACAGAATAGCACACTGATAATTTCCACGAGTGTCCTTCTCTGTCCCTAAACTCAAGGATTGAAAATATGGAACAGCAAAATTGGTTTAGAACAGAATAGCACACTGACACTTTCCCTCACTGTCCTACTCTGTCCCTCCCTACAAACAAGATTTAGCACAGAATAGCACACTGATAATTGCCACGAGTGTTCTTCTCTGTCCCTAAACTCAAGGATTGAAAATATGGAACAGCAAAATTGGTTTAGAACAGAATAGCACACTGACACTTTCCCTCACTGTCCTACTCTGTCCCTCCCTACAAACAAGATTTAGCACAGAATAGCACACTGATAATTTCCACGAGTGTCCTTCTCTGTCCCTAAATTCAAGGATTGAAAATATGGAACAGCAAAATTGGTTTAGAACAGAATAGCACACTGACACTTTCCCTCACTGTCCTACTCTGTCCCTCCCTACAAACAAGATTTAGCACAGAATAGCACACTGAAAATTGCCACGAGTGTCCTTCTCTGTCCCTAAACTCAAGGATTGAAAATATGGAACAGCAAAATTGGTTTAGAACAGAATAGCACATTGACACTTTCCCTCACTGTCCTACTCTGTCCCTCCCTACAAACAAGATTTAGCACAGAATAGCACACTGATAATTGCCACGAGTGTCCTTCTCTGTCCCTAAACTCAAGGATTGAAAATATGGAACAGCAAAATTGGTTTAGAACAGAATAGCACACTGACACTTTCCCTCACTGTCCTACTCTGTCCCTCCCTACAAACAAGATTTAGCACAGAATAGCACACTGATAATTTCCACGAGTGTCCTTCTCTGTCCCTAAATTCAAGGATTGAAAATATGGAACAGCAAAATTGGTTTAGAACAGAATAGCACACTGACACTTCCCCTCACTGTTCTACTCTGTCCCTCCCTACAAACAAGATTTAGCACAGAATAGCACACTGAAAATTGCCACGAGTGTCCTTCTCTGTCCCTAAACTCAAGGATTGAAAATATGGAACAGCAAAATTGGTTTAGAACAGAATAGCACACTGACACTTTCCCTCACTGTCCTACTCTGTCCCTCCCTACAAACAAGATTTAGCACAGAATAGCACACTGATAATTTCCACGAGTGTCCTTCTCTGTCCCTAAACTCAAGGATTGAAAATATGGAACAGCAAAATTGGTTTAGAACAGAATAGCACACTGACACTTTCCCTCACTGTCCTACTCTGTCCCTCCCTACAAACAAGATTTAGCACAGAATAGCACACTGATAATTGCCACGAGTGTTCTTCTCTGTCCCTAAACTCAAGGATTGAAAATATGGAACAGCAAAATTGGTTTAGAACAGAATAGCACACTGACACTTTCCCTCACTGTCCTACTCTGTCCCTCCCTACAAACAAGATTTAGCACAGAATAGCACACTGATAATTTCCACGAGTGTCCTTCTCTGTCCCTAAATTCAAGGATTGAAAATATGGAACAGCAAAATTGGTTTAGAACATAATAGCACACTGACACTTTCCCTCACTGTCCTACTCTGTCCCTCCCTACAAACAAGATTTAGCACAGAATAGCACACTGAAAATTGCCACGAGTGTCCTTCTCTGTCCCTAAACTCAAGGATTGAAAATATGGAACAGCAAAATTGGTTTAGAACAGAATAGCACACTGACACTTTCCCTCACTGTCCTACTCTGTCCCTCCCTACAAACAAGATTTAGCACAGAATAGCACACTGATAATTGCCACGAGTGTCCTTCTCTGTCCCTAAACTCAAGGATTGAAAATATGGAACAGCAAAATTGGTTTAGAACAGAATAGCACACTGACACTTTCCCTCACTGTCCTACTCTGTCCCTCCCTACAAACAAGATTTAGCACAGAATAGCACACTGATAATTTCCACGAGTGTCCTTCTCTGTCCCTAAATTCAAGGATTGAAAATATGGAACAGCAAAATTGGTTTAGAACAGAATAGCACACTGACACTTTCCCTCACTGTCCTACTCTGTCCCTCCCTACAAACAAGATTTAGCACAGAATAGCACACTGAAAATTGCCACGAGTGTCCTTCTCTGTCCCTAAACTCAAGGATTGAAAATATGGAACAGCAAAATTGGTTTAGAACAGAATAGCACACTGACACTTTCCCTCACTGTCCTACTCTGTCCCTCCCTACAAACAAGATTTAGCACAGAATAGCACACTGATAATTTCCACGAGTGTCCTTCTCTGTCCCTAAACTCAAGGATTGAAAATATGGAACAGCAAAATTGGTTTAGAACAGAATAGCACACTGACACTTTCCATCACTGTCCTACTCTGTCCCTCCCTACAAACAAGATTTAGCACAGAATAGCACACTGATAATTGCCACGAGTGTCCTTCTCTGTCCCTAAACTCAAGGATTGAAAATATGGAACAGCAAAATTGGTTTAGAACAGAATAGCACACTGACACTTTCCCTCACTGTCCTACTCTGTCCCTCCCTACAAACAAGATTTAGCACAGAATAGCACACTGAAAATTGCCACGAGTGTCCTTCTCTGTCCCTAAACTCAAGGATTGAAAATATGAAACAGCAAAATTGGTTTAGAACAGAATAGCACACTGACACTTTCCCTCACTGTCCTACTCTGTCCCTCCCTACAAACAAGATTTAGCACAGAATAGCACACTGATAATTTCCACGAGTGTCCTTCTCTGTCCCTAAACTCAAGGATTGAAAATATGGAACAGCAAAATTGGTTTAGAACAGAATAGCACACTGACACTTTCCCTCACTGTCCTACTCTGTCCCTCCCTACAAACAAGATTTAGCACAGAATAGCACACTGAAAATTGCCACGAGTGTCCTTCTCTGTCCCTAAACTCAAGGATTGAAAATATGGAACAGCAAAATTGGTTTAGAACAGAATAGCACACTGACACTTTCCCTCACTGTCCTACTCTGTCCCTCCCTACAAACAAGATTTAGCACAGAATAGCACACTGAAAATTGCCACGAGTGTCCTTCTCTGTCCCTAAACTCAAGGATTAAAAATATGGAACAGCAAAATTGGTTTAGAACAGGATAGCACACTGACACTTTCCCTCACTGTCCTACTCTGTCCCTCCCTACAAACAAGATTTAGCACAGAATAGCACACTGAAAATTGCCACGAGTGTCCTTCTCTGTCCCTAAACTCAAGGATTGAAAATATGGAACAGCAAAATTGGTTTAGAACAGAATAGCACACTAAAACTTTCCCTCACTGTCCTACTCTGTCCCTCCCTACAAACAAGATTTAGCACAGAATAGCACACTGAAAATTGCCACGAGTGTCCTTCTCTGTCCCTAAACTCAAGGATTGAAAATATGGAACAGCAAAATTGGTTTAGAACAGAATAGCACACTGACACTTTCCCTCACTGTCCTACTCTGTCCCTCCCTACAAACAAGATTTAGCACAGAATAGCACACTGATAATTTCCACGAGTGTCCTTCTCTGTCCCTAAATTCAAGGATTGAAAATATGGAACAGCAAAATTGGTTTAGAACAGAATAGCACACTGACACTTTCCCTCACTGTCCTACTCTGTCCCTCCCTACAAACAAGATTTAGCACAGAATAGCACACTGAAAATTGCCACGAGTGTCCTTCTCTGTCCCTAAACTCAAGGATTGAAAATATGGAACAGCAAAATTGGTTTAGAACAGAATAGCACACTGACACTTTCCCTCACTGTCCTACTCTGTCCCTCCCTACAAACAAGATTTAGCACAGAATAGCACACTGATAATTTCCACGAGTGTCCTTCTCTGTCCCTAAACTCAAGGATTGAAAATATGGAACAGCAAAATTGGTTTAGAACAGAATAGCACACTGACACTTTCCCTCACTGTCCTACTCTGTCCCTCCCTACAAACAAGATTTAGCACAGAATAGCACACTGATAATTGCCACGAGTGTCCTTCTCTGTCCCTAAACTCAAGGATTGAAAATATGGAACAGCAAAATTGGTTTAGAACAGAATAGCACACTGACACTTTCCCTCACTGTCCTACTCTGTCCCTCCCTACAAACAAGATTTAGCACAGAATAGCACACTGAAAATTGCCACGAGTGTCCTTCTCTGTCCCTAAACTCAAGGATTGAAAATATGAAACAGCAAAATTGGTTTAGAACAGAATAGCACACTGACACTTTCCCTCACTGTCCTACTCTGTCCCTCCCTACAAACAAGATTTAGCACAGAATAGCACACTGATAATTTCCACGAGTGTCCTTCTCTGTCCCTAAACTCAAGGATTGAAAATATGGAACAGCAAAATTGGTTTAGAACAGAATAGCACACTGACACTTTCCCTCACTGTCCTACTCTGTCCCTCCCTACAAACAAGATTTAGCACAGAATAGCACACTGAAAATTGCCACGAGTGTCCTTCTCTGTCCCTAAACTCAAGGATTGAAAATATGGAACAGCAAAATTGGTTTAGAACAGAATAGCACACTGACACTTTCCCTCACTGTCCTACTCTGTCCCTCCCCACAAACAAGATTTAGCACAGAATAGCACACTGAAAATTGCCACGAGTGTCCTTCTCTGTCCCTAAACTCAAGGATTAAAAATATGGAACAGCAAAATTGGTTTAGAACAGAATAGCACACTGACACTTTCCCTCACTGTCCTACTCTGTCCCTCCCTACAAACAAGATTTAGCACAGAATAGCACACTGAAAATTGCCACGAGTGTCCTTCTCTGTCCCTAAACTCAAGGATTGAAAATATGGAACAGCAAAATTGGTTTAGAACAGAATAGCACACTAAAACTTTCCCTCACTGTCCTACTCTGTCCCTCCCTACAAACAAGATTTAGCACAGAATAGCACACTGAAAATTGCCACGAGTGTCCTTCTCTGTCCCTAAACTCAAGGATTGAAAATATGGAACAGCAAAATTGGTTTAGAACAGAATAGCACACTGACACTTTCCCTCACTGTCCTACTCTGTCCCTCCCTACAAACAAGATTTAGCACAGAATAGCACACTGATAATTTCCACGAGTGTCCTTCTCTGTCCCTAAACTCAAGGATTGAAAATATGGAACAGCAAAATTGGTTTAGAACAGAATAGCACACTGACACTTTCCCTCGCTGTCCTACTCTGTCCCTCCCTACAAACAAGATTTAGCACAGAATAGCACACTGATAATTGCCACGAGTGTCCTTCTCTGTCCCTAAACTCAAGGATTGAAAATATGGAACAGCAAAATTGGTTTAGAACAGAATAGCACACTGACACTTTCCCTCACTGTCCTACTCTGTCCCTCCCTACAAACAAGATTTAGCACAGAATAGCACACTGATAATTTCCACGAGTGTCCTTCTCTGTCCCTAAACTCAAGGATTGAAAATATGGAACAGCAAAATTGGTTTAGAACAGAATAGCACACTGACACTTTCCCTCACTGTCCTACTCTGTCCCTCCCTACAAACAAGATTTAGCACAGCATAGCACACTGAAAATTGCCACGAGTGTCCTTCTCTGTCCCTAAACTCAAGGATTGAAAATATGGAACAGCAAAATTGGTTTAGAACAGAATAGCACACTGACACTTTCCCTCACTGTCCTACTCTGTCCCTCCCTACAAACAAGATTTAGCACAGAATAGCACACTGATAATTTCCACGAGTGTCCTTCTCTGTCCCTAAACTCAAGGATTGAAAATATGGAACAGCAAAATTGGTTTAGAACAGAATAGCACACTGACACTTTCCCTCACTGTCCTACTCTGTCCCTCCCTACAAACAAGATTTAGCACAGAATAGCACACTGAAAATTGCCACGAGTGTCCTTCTCTGTCCCTAAACTCAAGGATTGAAAATATGGAACAGCAAAATTGGTTTAGAACAGAATAGCACACTGACACTTTCCCTCACTGTCCTACTCTGTCCCTCCTTTCCACGAGTGTCCTTCTCTGTCCCTAAACTCAAGGATTGAAAATATGGTTCAGCAAGATTGGTTTAGAACAGAATAGCACACTGACACTTTCCCTCACTGTACCTCTCTGTCCCTACAAACAAGGATTAGCACAGAATAGCACACTGTCACTGACACTCTCCCTACCTATCCTTATTTGTCCCTAAACACAAGGAATCCAGGATTAGTAAAGGAAAAATAATGACACTGTCCCTGCCTATGCTTCTTTTTCCCTGCTCCGGAACACACTACACAAGGCCGCCGCGCTGGCGGCCTTTTATAGTGTGGGGTGTGTACTAAACACCCTCGGCAATAATTGGCCACAGGCATCCTGCCTGTGGCCAATCATTGCTCTCCTCGCTGCCGGCGCTGTGATTGGCCAAGCATGAGGGGTCACAGTGCATGCTTGGCCAATCACAGCGCCTGGATGACACTGCGATGGCGTAGTGCATTGTGGGCCATTCGCGTCACTCGAATTTGGCGCGAACGGCCCAAATCGTTCGATCTTCGTCGAACGATCGAACAGCCGATGTTCGAGTCGAACGTATGTTCGACTCGAACACGAAGCTCATCCCTACTGTTTAGTTTATTTTTAATTAATTGAAGTGTATTTTTTCTCAAACAATTGCGTTTCAAAAACCGCTGAGCAATGTGACATAAAATATTGCAATGACCGCCATTTTATTCTCCAAGATCTCTGCTAAAAAATATATATAATGTTATATAAGCGACAGAAAAAGTCTTTAACCACTTGCTGACCAGCGCACGTCGAATTACGTTGGCAGAGTGGCTCTCCTGCGCAAATGGGCGTACAATGGACGGGCGGTGCGCGTGCCTGCCGTGGGAGTGTGCCCGTGGGTCCTGCGGACTCGATGTCTGCCGGCTCCCCGCGATCATGGTGAGGAGAGGCAGAATGGGGAACTGCCTATGTAAAGAAGGCATTTCCCCCATTCTGCCTAGTGACGTGACAGAGATCTACTGTCCGCAGTGATCGGGTGCAGTGATCATGTTTCATTAAGCCTATCCCCCCTACAGTTAGAACACACTGAGGGAACACACTTAACCCCTTGATCACCCCCTAGCGTTAACCCCTTTCCTGCCAGTGACATTTTTACATTGATCAGTGCATTTTTATAGCACTGATCAATGTAATAATGTCATTGGTCCCCAAAAAGTGTAATTTGGGGTCAGATGTGTCCGCTGTAATGTCGCAGCCGTGCTACAAAAGGCAGATCGCTGCCATTACCAGTAAAAACAAGAAAAGTCCATAAATCTATTCCGTAGTTTATAGACGCAATAACTTTTGTGCAAACCAATCAATATACGCTTATTGCAATTTTTTGGGGGGATATTTATTATAGCAGAAAGTAAAAAAAAAAAAATTCAAAATTGTCGTCTTTTTTTGTTTATAGCGCAAAAAATTAAAACTGCAGAGATGATAAAATACCACCAAAAGAAAGCTCTATTTGTGGGGAAAAAAAATACGTACATTTTTCTTGGGTATATCATACGACCAAACAATTGTCGGTTAAAGCGACGCAGTGCCGTATCGCAAAAAATGCTCTGGTTATTAAGGGGGTAAATCCTTCAGGGGCTGAAGTGGTTGAAGATTATCATGCTATTTTGAAGAAAGCCTGTAACTTAGCTCGATACTGGACCCATATGGGCTAACCACGGTGACCAAATTAAAGAGGAACTGCAGTCGGCTCACATAATTTGTAATAAAAACATCTTTGCCATTCTGAAGCTTCCCTTTAACCACTTCGCATATTATTTTATATATACTGTGATTCTGTACTTGCCAAATATGCTGCAGAAATCTCCCTCCACTGAGTCTGGCTGCATCCATTTTAACTGTGGGCAGCTGAAGCTGCTGCCTGTTCACTTCCTGGATTTACACAGGCAGGCACACCTCCAGCTCTGCAGCCCTGCAGCTCTCATTGACCCTCTTATGACTCATCCCCCCAGTGCCGGGACAAGGTCATCAAGCGCCCAGGGCAAAGATGCCAAACTGCGCCCCCCGTTCCTTTAGGGTTAGGGTCTGGGTGCCCCCCCATCCCTGCAATAAACTATTGCGCCAGGGGCAGCCTCCCCTCCTGCCCACCCCTTGTCCCGGCCCTGCATCCCCCCTCCCTTCCTGCCAAACTCTCACAAGAGTGAGAGAGAGAGCTGTGCATGATGTCATAAGCCCAGGCTTTTTACCAGACAAGAAAAAGGAAGTGAGCTGTAGAAGGTATTTACTGAAAGAAAAAAAATGTTTTACTATCGAAAGTTAACCACTTGCCGACCGCCTCCAGTAGATATATGTCGGCAGAATGTCACGTACAGGCACATCCACGTACCTGTACGTCCCCTTTAACTGCCTGACGTTGGGGGTCGCGCGCGCGCCGCTGGGGTCGCGCGCGCGCCGCTGGCGGCGCGCTCGCGACCCTGCTGCCTTCCCCGTGAGTCGTACTGCGGGTCCCGCGGACTCGGTCGCTGCAGGGATCCCCGCGATTGTCTCACAGAGGTATAGAGCAGGGAGATGCTTGTGTAAACAAGCATCTCCCCGCTCTGCCTAGTGACAATGACATGGATCTTGGCTCTGTGTACTCGGAGCGGAGATCGGTGTCATGTGACACAGAGCCCATCCCCCCTACAGTTAGAAACACAATGCAGGGAACACTTAACCCCTACAGCGCCACCTAGTGGTTAACCCCTTCACTGCCAGTGTCATTTTCACAGTAATCAGTGCATTTTTATAGCACTTTTTGCTGTAAAAATGTCAATGGTCCCAAAAATGTCCGATGTGTCCGCCATAATGTTGCAGTCACGAAAAAAATCACTGATCACCGCCAATACTAGTAAAAAAAAATAAAAAAAAATAAAATGCCATAAAACTATCCCCTATTTTGTAAACGCTATAACTTTTGCGCAAACCAATCAATAAACGGCGATTGCGATTTTTTTTAACAAAAATATGTAGAAGAATACGTATCGGCCTAAACTGAGGAAAAAAATTTTTTTTTTATATATTTTTGGGGGATATTTATTATAGCAAAAAGTAAAAAAATTGCATTTTTTTCAAAATTGTCGCTCTATTTTTGTTTATAGCGCAAAAAATAAAAACTGCAGAGGTGATAGAATAACACCAAAAGAAAGCTCTATTTGTGGGAAAAAAAGGATGTCAATTTTGTTTGGGAGCCACGTCGCACGACCGCGCAATTGTCAGTTAAAGCCACGCAGTGCCGAATCGCAAAAAGGGGCCTGGTCTTTAACCAGCCAAAATGGTCCGGGGCTTAAGTGGTTAAAACAACAAGGGCAGAAGATTTAATAGATGCAAAGATAAAAAAATAACTGAAGAGCCGTTTTAATATTGATGTTTATTGTCAGATGTCTCGAAAAAAGAGCAGGATTCAAGCCACAGCGGTGTGCAGTACCACGTTTGGCCTGAGGTGGGGGGGGGGGGGGCGCCGGAGCCGAGCAGAGCTGATCGGAGCCGTTCAGAAGTGCTCGGAAAACCGTGGAAATACTCTGTTCCCGAGCCTTTCCGAGGTTTTCTGAGTTCAGCCGAGCTGTCCTCTGGCCTTTCCGAGCATTTTCGAGGCTCTCCAGCGCCCCCCCCCCACATCTGGCCACATGTGGTATTGCATGCCATTGAAGTCAATGCGGAACAAATTATTTTAGTTTCCATTGACTTCTATGGGGAAACTCGCTTTGATATGAGAGTGCTTTGGATTACGAGCATTCTCCTTGAACATATTATGCTCGTAATCCAAGGTTCCACTGTATAGTGCTGACAGTAATAACTTCCTTCATCATCTTCACTCGCTCCTTGTATTGTCATTGTGAATTGAATTCCTGATCCAGATCCATTGAACCTATCTGGAACCCCAGATGCTCGAGTACTGGAGTGATGTAAAAGAGGTTGTCCTGTTTTCTGTTAGTACCAGGCTATTTCATGAGACTTTCCACCAGATCAATAAAGGCTTTTACTGGATGTATTGTGTATTTTATTCATGAAGTACCTTATTGAATAGAGACTTATGTTTTATGCACTATTTGTAAGAAGAATCACTATCTGAACACAATTATAAGTGTAGCGCCCTCACTCCTTCCTTCTCGTCTAGGGGTATGTTGTACGTGAGAGTAAGATGCGCCACGGCCCATGTCCTCCCCATGGCAGTGGGTGAGGTGAAGGCCAGTACCAGTTATATTCCTCGGGCCTGTGCGTTTTGGTTAATGACCAAGTCTTGCTGTGCTGACACTTCCCTTTGCTCCCATTAACCAGAGTACCACACACACCGATAAGGGTCCAACACTTGTTTTATTGTCACACACACAATTAAACAGTTCTTTGCCAGCCAACTGGTTGAGACCCATAAACAGTTCAATACGGTGGGGTGAGCAGGTCGAGGCACTGTCCTGATAGTAAACTAAACCACTGTGGTTTCACCAGCGGTTCTACAGCCATTGGCTAGAGAGAGAAACTTGAAGCTTTTGAGTCTCTACCAGCGACTCTGAAGAATATGACTTGGAGTACCTTCGCTGCGTTGTGGCCCCTGTCAGGGGGGAGCTGTCCCTCCAAGGGAGTTACCGGAGGCCCATCCGTCACCGGGTTGATGCTGCTCCGGACTCTTCAGACGGGTAACCTCCCCGGCCTCCTCACCTCAGACATGGGCCCCATCCACCTCAGGGTCCCTCTGGCTCATCCGCCCTTGCGGAGCCCAGTCGAAGTCACTGGGCTCCAGGCCTCCGGTGTAGTACCTCACCCCAGGCTTAAGGTGCCTGGGATGGACGCCAACTCCGCTCTGACCAGGCCTAGGGCGCCTGGTCCGAACTCCGGACCGCCGCACCCAGGCCTAAGGTGCCTGGGTGCCGGATGCAGAAGACCTCGTGGCGAGAGCGTCTCTCCCCTTTATCTCCTCCCACGACGTCACAGCAGGTTCCCCGCCCTCGCTGTACCATCGCCGGAACGGGACAAAAAGGGACAGCACTACGGCAGTGATTCTACCTCGACCTGTGGGAATATCGCCACCCACAGGCCAAGGAGAATAATACACCATCGAGACCTCCCAAACCTAAACCCCTGCTACACAAGTGGACTTTATTTTGTATTTTTGCACAATTCAATCATCTTTTAACATTTTCCCTGGTTTATTGTTTGCACTAGCACTTCATCCATTATGATATGAAATGTGGTTTTATTTTAGTTATTTATCGCTATTTATTACATTTTTGAATTAATTTGAACAGCGCTACCACGTATTTATTATTTATATTGCTGCCGATGTGGGAAAACATTTGGTGGTCGCAGCAGCCTTACATTTTATTTTTTTGCAGTAGCGCTAGGTGGCATCTCGCGACCATTTCACCTTTTTTAACCATTTAAACAACCACTAGTAAGCCATGAAGGAAATTCTTTTTTGAAAAGCAAGTTTATGTATAATTTTTTTAAACTTGCGGAATACCTGTGCACATTATCGTCTTTTCAGGTGAAATGAGTTACATCATGATAAAATAGTACTTTGAAGACTTCTGTAAAGCAAGAAAAAAGAGGAAGGAGGTTTTTGTACGGCTCGTTATCACTGTGTGAATGGTGCAGCACCATAATACTGACACTGATATGTGGCTTCATCTTGTTCTTCTGTTTTGCTGATTGTTAAGGTGAAATCATTTCCCGATTTGAAACCACTGAACCGCTCTGAGACCCCAGTGTGTCTCTGGTTTGTGTAAAAGATAAGAAGATTTGATGATTGTCCAGATTTCTGTTGGTACCAACTTAAGTAGTCGGTAGAAGAACTCAGTTTACATGTGATGGTGACTGTATCGCCTGGTGACACCGCAATGTGATCTGGAGTCTGAGTTATCACCATCTGACCACAGGATCCTGAGGATGGAGAGAAAGAGACATATAGAATATAATAATATTAATAAAAATGTATGTTTTACAGTATAAGTTATGTTATAGTTATTGATTTAATCTTACCCTGAATATATAGCAGTATGAGAGGCAGCAGAACCCCCTGAGAAGCCATCTTGATGTCTCTGCACTGACACACACAGACTACTGTCACCTGTACAATGTCTCCTATATAACAGCTGCAATCATTAGAGGGAAACCCCCCAACATCACATATGGGGGACAGGAAACATGCAAATTAGATCTCTTCTTCATACGTCACACTTCACTTCTCTGTGTTACAGAATTATAGAGCGATTCTCATACACAAGGACACATTAGTGATATAGGAGCCGGCCACTGAATACAGCGGGCAGTGTTGCCAACCCCCCCCCCAACCCAAGTGAAATTTACTGACAAGATGCCTGAAAATTACGAACAACTCCAATTTCTTTTTTAGGACACTTAAAAAAAAAAAAAAAAAATGCCTGTTTTCAGTGCTAAGCTGTGCAACTTTTAGTATTTAAACTATAAACATGTAGCTAAAGCTATTATCAATGTGTTGAAGTTAAACAAAAGTCAAAAACTGAATTTCTCTATTTACATGAAGGTCCGGTTAATATAACACAGCCAGCACAGAGTTCCCCATTACAGTGCTAGGGAGAACTCTGCGAACCTTGATGTAAAGGACAATGCCACAGATCACGATCTAAGGGGGAACTCTGATGTAAGGGGGGGCTCTGCGCTCCCATTTACATCAGAGTTCCCACTTACATCAGGGTCCGCAGAGTTCTCCCTTGCACTATAAGAGGAAATCCTGCAGACTCTGATGTAAAGGGGAACATTGGGAACTCTAATGAGGGGGGGGGACTCTGGTGAACAGAGATTTCCTTCCGCAGAGTGAATACACTAAGGTAAGGGGGGTTACTGATACAAGGGTTAACCTTTATTTCAGTGCCCCCTTACATTAGACTGACCTCCTCTCAGGTGCACCGTGCAGGGCTCAGTCAGGCAACTCCAGCTTGGCGACTTTGGTTTTATCCGATAGTCTCCATCACCCCCTGCCCCCATCACCCCCTGTCACCATCACCCCCTGTCACATCACCCCCTGTCACCATCATCCCCTGCAACCATCAGCCCCTGTCACCCCCTGTCACCATCACTCCCTGTCACCATCACCCCCTGTCACCATCATCCCCTGTCACCCCCTGTCACCCCCTGCCTCCATCACCCCCTGTCACCATCACCCCCTGTCACCATCATCCCCTGCCTCCATCACCCCCTGTCACCACCTGCCTCCATCACCCCCTGTCACCCCCTGCCTCCATCACCCCCTGTCATCATTCCCCCCTGTCACCCCCTGCCTCCATCACCCCCTGTCACCATCACCCCCTGTCACCATCCCCCCCTGTCACCCCTTGCCTCCATCACCCCCTGTCACCATCAGCCCCTGCCTCCATCACCCCCTGTCACCATCACCCCCTGTCACCCCCTGCCTCCATCACCCCCTGTCACCATCAGCCCCTGCCTCCATCACCCCCTGTCACCATTACGCCCTGTCACCATAACCCCCCTCTGCGGCCTGCTACCATCACCTGCAGTCATCTGTCACCATCGTTGGCTGGGCTGTCACTCCGTACCCGACTCTGAGTCCCCCGTGGACTTTGGAAGCTGGATGCAGGGCTCCTCCGTTCCGCGTGCTGCAGTGCTCAGCCTTCTGGCTGCTCCAGTGCTCCTGGTTACAATTTTAAAAACTGGGGCTGTGGCGGGATGTGTTATTACATCACTCGTCTCGTCAGCATAGCGCGCCGCACAGCCCCTGTGAGATCCGCCCCCTGCCGGCCCGAATACAGGATCGGCTCGGCTCGGCAAGCTCCGGAACTGCGCATGCGCAGTTCCAAGTCGGAACGGTCAGGGCTATTTTTTACTGGCACTTCCCTGCTAGCACGGACAATTACGGACGGGTGAAAAAGTGCCCGTTTTTACGTAATGTCCGTAAAAATACGTACGGTTGGCAACACTGACAGCGGGGGACCCGACACCCAACATACCCCGAATTGTGTCAGATGTGAAGATTCTGCAGGAGGTTGTAGCCGTTGCTGACATCAGACTCACCATCCTCTGAAGAGGTAAGTATTGGGATGTTTTTGTTGCTTTTTTCAAACAATAGAGAAACAATGGAGTCACTTTCATTTGGAAGATTAGATTGGAAGCTTCTTCAAGGAAAAATGACTGTACACTGCCCGTCCTGGTTCCTATCCATGGGACCATTCATATAAAATATAACAACACTCAGATATCTCAGATATACAATGATTGTAATTTAAAAATGAAATTGCAAAAAAAGAAAACACAAAAGTGCAATAGATACTCTATTCAATAATCAGTGTAGTGATCTGATGTAATACATATCAAGAAGAGAAATTTCAAAATAACCACTACTGTATGTAAGCAACACCCTGATGAAAATCCAGACGGTTTTATTAGGAATACTTCATAAAACTCTTTACAGATTTGTATCTTGATAGAAATAGAACAGATCATAAAACTTAAAGTGGAACTCCAGGCAAAGAACTCAATAGACAGTGGACATACAATAATTTTCTGGTTTACTAGCTAAATAATCTGTAATTCTGTACAACCAGTCCTGTGATTTACACACCTCTGCCACACTACATAGCTAGGCATTGGATTCAAGTTTGCAATGACACAGCATTCCCCCCATACTCTGAATATTTCCCATTCACCAAACGGGTGAACTAAATAGCATGTTCATCCGTCTCCCGAAGCAAACCTCCAGTTGCTGCAGGAAGTAGTCATACATTTACTGGCAGTATTACTATCGCTACTTAATGTGACAGCTTCCACCTAGACATGTGCAGTTTGTGCACTTAAAGTGGAACTCCAGGAAAAGAGCTCATTACACAATGAAAATATAATTATTTTCTGTTTTACTAGCTAAATAATTGCTTTTTCTGTACAACCAGTCCTGTGATTTACACACCTCTGCCACACTACATAGCTAGGCATTGAGTTCAAGTTCCTGATGACACCGGGTTCACCCCAGACTCTGGATGTTTGCCATTTGCCCAAAGGGGGAACTCAATAGCTCCTTTGTTCATCTGTAGAAACAAACCTCGGCAATGAATAACTAAAATATTATTTTTTATATTGGCCCCTAAGTATGTATTAAAATGGCTGTTTTTATTTAGGAAGTAACAAATTAAAAATGTAACTTTATTAAAATGTAAGCAATAACTTTAATCAACATTGACTTTAACAAAAATCCTACCTTATTTTCAAATGGCCAGTTCATTAAAAGGAAAGTGTTAGGAATTAATTAATATGTCCACCCAAAAGTCAGCAACATAACCCATCATTCCCAATATTTTAGGCCAGGCTGAAGGGTTGGATTCAATATGAGGGATAAAGTGGTAGTAAACTCAGTTTTACCACTTATATTTACTAGTAAGCCTATATTAAGGCTTACCTGAAGGTACTGTGAATATCTCCTAAACTTTCACTGTTTAGGAGATATTTAAACAGCATGCAGCTGGTGATATCACTGGCGCATGCGCTCTGAAGATCTGGCATACCGTGCCGGACCTTCAAAGTCCATGCTGTAAATGGTGATGTCATCGCGCCCCCGGCCACTCATGTAACAGGAGGCCGCAAACCTGGATGGAAGACCAGGTGAAGATGGAAGCCCCCTCAGAGGTGACAGCACGCTGCTGAAGGGCTTCATTTTAAGGTAAGTCTCTGATAATGTGCTAGTATGCAAGGCATACTAGCACATTATGACATTGTCTTGAAGGGGAAGTTTTTTTTTTTTAACTGTGGTTTACTACCGCTTTAAAGTGTAAGCAAACCCTCCTATCGTTTTCAGCCAAGGAAGCTTCCATCTTTGCATCTTTTTAATCTACAACTGCCATGATGCTGCACGTGTGATCAGTTATGACACCAGCCATTAGATGGTTTCACAGTTTGGTTGAGAGCACAACTAATGGGAGTGTTACATTTCCGGCATGTGCCGGAAATTACATTTTTTTAATGGATGGGTTTACTTCCGCTTTAAGGTATTGTGAGGGTGTCGCTTCAAGGGTAGAGCTTTAAAAGAGGTTTAAAGTTCATTCGTCAAAATGATTTAAGTGCTTTCCACCCACTTCTTTTCCTCAACAAATACCTTTCCATCAGGCTTCCCATACAGGGGATCAGCACCACATTAATGTAACAGAACATGTTCATCCTCCTGGCTATTGTAGGCAATCTTGGATCTGCAGTCTGTCTCAGAATTTCCTCTTAGCTTTGGCCTGGTCAGAGCCGACATTCTCCTCATTACAGATTTCTAGCTATAGAGTTCCTGGTTTGGGCTGTACTGCTCCCTGCCTGTTAAAACACTGTCTCTCCCAGGTGATGGCTTCATCAGGACTCAGACTCACATTCCTTGTGTACGGTACACTTTCTGCTTTTTCAAAGCTCTGGCTGACCTGATTGCCTTTTGTGTGTGAAAACACCCTCCTGACTCCATCTACTGGCCATTATGTGGTATTTTCCCGATTATGGCCACTAGACGGAGCCGACATTCACAGTAAATAAACCTTATTAGGCAAATTATGGGAATTGCTCATTACAGCACAGGGACATTTTTAAAAGTAGACCTCTTATGCCTTGTACACACGATAGGAATTTCCGATGAAAAAGTCAGACGGAGTCCGACTGCGTTTTTTCATCGGAAATTCCGACCGTGTGTGGGCCCCATCGGAGAAATTCAGAGGAATTCCATCGGGAATTTAAATATAGAACCTGTTCCAATGTGAGTTTGGTCATATAAAGGTCCGATCGTGTGTACGGGGCATTAGTCTCACACCTGTTTAGACATGGTTTGTATTCTAACCCATGCGCTATCCATGTCACTATGAGGTTCTTTATACAGTGACAGCGCATTCGTCTGCCACAGTATATATAATGTTGATACTTGGGAGGCACAGGAACCTTCTAGAAAAACTTTTTTGTTTTGCTCAGTAAAACCCTAAGATTGGAGAACATGCAGAGCACTAATAGTCTATCTATAGAAAGAACTGATACTCTTTCACTATCTTAAATGTGATGTGAAATGTCATTGCTGATAAAAGAGGAAGGAGGTTTTTGTATGGCTCTGTATCACTGTGTGAGTGGGAAGCTGTTACCCTGCTGACAGTGATATATTGCTGAATCTTCATCCTTTATGTTGCTGATCTTAAGAGTAAAATCTGTTCCTGAATACGATCCACTGAACCTGGCTGGGGCTCCGGACTGCAGACGATTTGCCCAGTAGATGATCAGTGTTGGAGGTTGTCCTGGTTTCTGTTGGTACCAGTGTAAGTTGTTGCTGATACCAGTACTGGATTTACATGAGATGGTGACTGTGGCTCCTGGATTTGCACTTAAATAATTTGGAGATTGTGTCAGTGTAATATCTGCCCAACTTCCTGAGGATAAGAAAACAGGAAAAAATTTAATACCTATGCCCAGAAGATATAACAATTTATCCAAAGCATTAAAATGATGTCCTCACCCTGAATATAAAGCAGTATGAGAGGCAGCAGAACCCCCTGAGAAGCCATCTTGATGTCTCTGCACTGACACACACAGACGACTGAGATGTCACCTGTACAATGTCTCCTATATAACAGCTGCAATCATTAGAGGGAAACCCCCCGACATCACATATGGGGGACAGGAAACATGCAAATTAGATTTCATCTTCATACGTCACACTTCACTTCTCTGTGTTACAGAATTATAGAGCGATTCTCATACACAAGGACACATTAGTGATATAGGAGCCGCCCACTGAATACTGCGGGGGACCCGACACCCAACATACCCCGAATTGTGTCAGATGTGAAGATTCTGCAGGAGGTTGTAGCAGATATTTGATTCACCGTCCCCTGGAGAGGTAAGTATTCAGATATTTTAAATATTTTTTTTATACAATATAGAAACAATTTTGGTATGGAGATTGCATTGTAAGGAGTAAGGACTGTACAGTGCCCCGGGCTGGTTCCTATCCATGTGACCATTCATATAAAATACAGCAACACTCAGATATACAATCATTGTAATATAAAAATGAAATTGGAAAACTCTAAAACTCAAAAAATGCAATAAATATACTTTATTCAAAAATGTGTGTACTGGTCTGATGTATTACATATAGAGAAGAGAAATTTCATAACTACCACTACTTTATATAAGCAACACCCTGATGAAAATCCAGCCTGTTTTATTAAAAATAGATGATAAACTCTTTACCGATTTGTATCATGATGGAAATAGGACAGATCATACAACTTAAAGTGGAACTCCAGGCAAAAGAGCTCAACACACAATGAAAATGTAGCACTACCCCCGTAGGAGCTGCTGGTTAGTTTTGGGCCTGTACTCTGCCTGTCAACCCCCTGTAAGTTTGGCTCGATTCCCCCTGGCACAACTGGACAATGCACTGATTGTGGAACCCACTGGCAGTTGGGAACCACAATGACACCATGTAACAATGTAAATACAGTTAAGCTTTATTACCTTGTATTGGCCGCCTTTCCAATGACACCAGATAAGACTCCACACCAAATGCAGTTTAACAAAGAAGTAAATATTTACTTGGTGAATGAGAAAAATAGACACAGTCAAACATTAACAGTTGACTTCACACAGGGCCCTGTGAGAGTCAATGGCATATTCAATAACAATCAGGTTGAACAATGCAAAAATGAGGCCTGACCTGGGTAAGTACACAGCGGAGGGATTCCCCCAGTGCAATATGTTAACAATGAAGCACCTCTCCACCAGGTCTCACTCAGCTCTTAGTAATATAATAACTGTACAAACAAGTTATATTATGGTATGAGTCTATATGCTCTTTGTAGGGATGAGCTCGGTGTTCGAGTCGAACATAGGTTCGACTCGAACATCGGCTGTTCGCGCGTTCGGCGAACAACCAACGATTTGGGCCGTTCACGGCAAATTCGAGTGACGCGAACGGCCCACAATACACTGCGCCATCGCAGTGTAATCCCGGCGCTGTGATTGGCCAAGCATGCACTGTGACTCTGCATGCTTGGCCAATCACAGCGCCGGCAGCGAGGAGAGCAATGATTGGCCACAGGCAGGATGCCTGTGGCCAATTATAGCTGAGGGGGTTTAGTACACGCCCCACACTATAAAAGGCCGCCAGCGCGGCGGCCTCGTGTAGTGTGTTCCGGAGCAGGGAAAGTGAAGGATAGGCAGGGACAGTGTCAAATCTATTCTTTGCTAAACCTTGTGTGTAGGGACAGAGAAGGATAGGCAGGGAGAGTGTCAGTGTCATATTCTTTGCTAAACCTTGTGTGTAGGGAGAGAGAAGGATAGGCAGGGAGAGTGTCAGTGTCATATACTTTGATAAACCTTGTGTGCAGGGAGAGAGAAGGATAGGCAGGGGACAGTGTCAGTGTCATATTCTTTGCTAAACCTTGTGTGCAGGGAGAGAGAAGGATAGGCAGGGAGAGTGTCAGTGTCATATACTTTGATAAACCTTGTGTGCAGGGAGAGAGAAGGATAGGCAGGGGACAGTATCAGTGTCATTGTTGCTAAGCCTCCTGCACATTATACACCTGAAGTTAGCCCGTATTGCTGCTTTTTCAATGGAGCAGCGAAGAGAGAAGATGACTTCAACTACTCCATGGATTTCAGTTTCTTCAGGAATGGAGATGACTTCTCTGGCTGCTCCGATCATGGATACGGGGATAAGACTAGGGCCCCGGGGGCGATTGGCTCTGTACACCTGCAGAGACATGGAGGCCCTCGGTGTGATCTGTCCCAGCTGTTCGGGACTGGTGGTCCAGCTGAAGCCATTCGGACGATGTGAGGTCTGCAAGGAGTTTCTCTTCGAGGTGGAACCATTCACAGAAAAGCCTCGGGCTTTCCACCTCGACTACCTCACAGGGACTGCCACTCCAGAAGGAGAGATCGATGCTGGTGCGTTCCCCGTGCACACTGATCCGGGCGAAGTGACTGCCCAAGCGGAGATTAAAAGAGAAAAATCCGAAGATGCTGCTTCGGTCACCAGCAGCTCCCTGCTCCGACCGCCGAAGAGGAAAGTCGGCCTGGTGATGGCCTCCTGTGGTCGTGGAAGAGCTTCGCCCTGCCGCTTGCCTGGCCTGGATGGATCCGGAGGGAAGAGCCCTGGACATCCCTGTTCTTCTGAAGGCCCAGGTGAGCCAGGGGTTGGGACTGTCTGTGTGGTTAAAGGTGGCGGAAGCCCACAGTCGGTGGAGGCCGTCAAGGGGGATGATTCCGTGACTGGGAATTATCTGCCCGCTGAGTGTTATGACACCTCCGACCTGGATTCATTGTCTGACAATGGCGATGATGGGGAGATAGACGAAATCTTCCACCGAAAGAGATGGGACAAGATGAAGCTTCCCTCGGCCCGTGTCACAAGGGACCCACCTATGTCCATTGGGGATAGTACACCCCGGGTGGAGGCCCCGGCGCCTAGGGAAGAATCTGGTCCACTGTCTGAAATCCCTCTTCTGGATTCAACTTCCATTTCACCTGCTCCTGTTGCGGGAGTGCAACGCCAGTCACTGCGGGCCCCTGTGCCCAGATCTACCGAGGTGGTGAACGCACCTCGCCATCCAGATGCAATTGTGTTACCTGGAGAAGGAAACCGTGTCACGATGCCACCTTTGTCAAGGCTGCAGCATCTCTTTGGCCAGAAGGTTGCCCAAGAGTATGGGTGGGAGTACCCATACCTGCCTCGAGAATTGCTCTACGAGGTGGAAGTTATTCACCAGAGGTGGTACAATACCTTTGTTTGGGACAAACTCAAAGTACCTCAAGCACGCCGATACTTTTCTTGTTCACCAACGGTCACCAAGAAGTTTCAGGACTGTAAAGCTAAGTGGATGCTGGGAAGGCATATCCATGCAGACAGAGTGGTAATTTGTCGCAAGGATGGAGGAAATGTTGAGTATAACATGGAGGCGTTTGACAAGCATTTGAAGCCTGTGTTCCTGCCGCACCCAAAGTTTTACCTTTAGGAGAAAAACTCCTGTGTGTTCTTTCTTGCTGCTCATTGCTGAACTTTCCGGAGTGCCTTTGCCGGAGCACAAGGACTGTGCCCTAGTTTATTTTTGTATTTGGGCGTTCTACTCTTTGGAGAAATGGGAGCTGTTACTGTTTTGTTCTCCCTCCTTCTCCTTGCACTTCAGAGAAATCATTGACTTTGGGGTTTTAGTCAGTGTAGGGCCACAGAGAAAAGTTCATCTGGAAGTGATAAGTGTCTTTACCGCGGCATTGCCACCAGGTGGCAGTGTTGCGCAATGATTGTTTTTTTTTTTTTTTTAACATTATGCAACACTCATTGGAGTGAGTGGGTCTCTTCTCGGACAGACCCATTCATTCCAAGCAAACACATATATGATGTTAGGATGTGTGTTGTTTTTTTTTTCCCCTCTGCAGGAGACTCGTCTGTCAAGGCTGCTGAGAATGGGGTGGTCCTTAGATAGCCAGGGGGAGGAAAGAAGAAAATGTAAATGTGTGAGATATTTAAAAGTATTTTACTACAAAGTTTATGGTTTTATATTCCTGTTTCCCTTTCCTGTTTTAGGTCCTGGCACAATTCCTTATCGAAAATGTTGAGTTTGAATTTTGTGAATGTTTGTCTCTGGGTCAAACTTATGTTACCACTTTTGGGAGACATGGGTTTGCATCAGACACTGGGGACCAGTGTCAAATCACCAGGGGGAGAGTGCAGCAGGTATTTGAATTTAGGAGAAGCATCTGGGTGGTAGTGTAACCCAGATGCACTGATTGCTAGGGAATCTGAGACCCTTTTGTGGTTCTTGGAGGACTCTGGTGGTTTGAGGTTCCCTGCGGCCTGCAGGTGGCGTTGTTGCCCAGGGCCGGAGTTGAACGCACACCGCAAGACTGTGCCTTTTTGTCCTCCCCTGGAGCTGGTACAGCAGGGCGGGGAACTCGCTGTGACGCAAAGGGAGAGGGGGTAAAAGAGGCGGACGCCCTTATCACAGGGTTTCAGGGTTCAGAGTCCAGAGTCTGGAGGACGCGGCCGCACCCAGGCACCTTCAGCTTGGGTGCTGGCGTTCCGGTGTTTCAGGCCCAGGTGCCTTTGACCTGGCCGGAGCGGAGATGGAGTCCATCTCAGGCACCTTTAGCCTAGGGTGAGGTACTATGGCGGATGCCTGGGGCTCAGTACCTTCGACTGAGTTCTGCGAGGGTGGAGGAATCCGAGGGGGCCCTAACTCCTTGGGTGCCCGTGTCTGAGTTTGTGAGGTCTGGTGAGCAGAACTTCTCTGGAGAGTCCGGCGCAGCATCGCTGGTGACAGAGAGGCCTCCGGTATCTCCCTTGGACGGATATCCTTCCCATGACAGGGGCTGTGTTAGCGAAGGTAATTCACGTTCTACCTCACATAGTCAGTGGCAGTGACTATTCGCCACTGGTGACACCACAGTGGTTAGCAAAAGAAGGGAAAGGATTGTGCCTCGACCTATTCCCATTACTACTAAGTTGTTGCAAAAGAATCCAACTTAACCGTGCTGTATGTTTATTCCCTGAGAAGAATAAAACTGTGTTGGACCTATTCACTGTGTGGAACTTTGGTTACTAGGAGATAAGGAGCCAAGGACGAAGGACAGGACTTGACTCTAGGACACCTACACAAAGCCCGATCTTTCTGGCCATCACCTCTTCACTATGGAGGACATGGGCCGTGGTGTGTCTCATCCCTCCCCCCGGTACTGACACCCCTAGACGAAGAAAGACAAGCCGAGAATGAGAAGGGGAGAGAGGGGTGAGGCCGCTACATACTGTATTTATTGGGGTATAACACTCACTTTTTTACCCTGAAAATAGAGGGTAAACTGTGCCTGCGTGTTATACGCAGGGGGCTGTGGAAAGTTTTTTTCCTGAAACTTCCCTCTTAACGTTAGGGTGCGTGTTATACGCCTGTGCGTGTTATATGCCGATAAATACGGTATATATTTGTGCAAATGACAGTCTATAGATCTTAAATGGGTTAAAGGTGCTTAGTGCATATAAAGGTGCTGAATATTGATAATAGGTGACACGGTGACTTGGCTGAGCTCTTCAGTGTGCTTCACACCCGTGGGTGTACTACCTCCTTACCTTACTGCTGTAAGGTAATCAGCATAATCAGAGTGAGGATAGATGATCGAGGGCAAAGAGGGGGTCCCTTCTCCGTTCCTTCCAGATGATAACCGGTTTATACAAGATCTGTGTGGTGTTTTTCCAATGTATTTATTTCTCTTCCAGGGTTATGTCAGCAAAGGGGGTTATCACAAGTATAGCAAACCGGCCATGGTAAACCGAGGGGGAGACATGGAGAAAACAAGGAGCCTCTTATGATGTAGTCATTTTTTTTATACATTTTTTATACTTTCAGAGTAGCTGTGTACATTGTTTTCTTTACAGGTGAAATTAGTTACATAATGCTAAAATAGTACTTTGAAGACTTCTATAAAGCAAGTAAAAAAGAGGAAGGAGGTTTTTGTACGGCTCTTTATCACTGTGTGAATGGTCTACCACTGGTATACTGACAGTGATATGTGGCTTCATCTTGTTCTTCTGCTTTGCTGATTGTTAAGGTGTAATCATTTCCTGAGTTAGAACCACTAAACCGCTCTGAGACCCCAGTATGTCTCTGGTTATTCCAATAGATAAGAGGTTTTGGTGATTGTCCAGATTTCTGTTGGTGCCAACTTAAGATGCTGGTAGAAGAACTTAGTTTACATGTGATGGTGACTGTATCTCCTGGTGACACCACAATGTGATCTGGAGTCTGAGTTATTACCATCTGACCACAGGATCCTGAGAATTGAGGGGTGAAGGAGACAGATAGAAAATAATAATAATAATAATATTAATAATATATGCTTTATAAAACTTATGTTACAGTCATTGATTATAATAAATTCTTACCCTGAATATAAAGCAGTATGAGAGGCAGCAGAACCCCCTGAGAAGCCATCTTCTTGATGTCTCTGCACTGACACACACAGACTACTGAGATGTCACCTGTACAATGTCTCCTATATAACAGCAGCAATCATTAGGGGGTGAACCCCCCCGACATCACATATGGAGAACAGGAAACATGCAAATCACTGTAACAGCTTTATTCATTAAATAGCTCTACATTCTTCAATTCTAATTCAGTCCGGGGCCAATTCACTCTGCTAAGGTCGGAGCAGTATAAGATAAATTATTTTTGGTTGCTAAGGGTTATTATACTTAAGAATTAAGAGAATATTAAGTCTGCCATTGCTATCCTTTCCTTTAGAAAAAAGCTAGGTCCCTGGCTGTCAGGTGAGGAGTTCTGACTTCAATATGACTTACTGATCTGCATGCTTGTTATCACTCAGAAAGCATTGACATTGAAGACAGCCAGACAACGAGCATTATTAAAAAGAGTTCAGCAATGGCTGTGAAGCACACTCGTATATTAGTGCAGGGTGTTAGGTGAATTTAGTTGGCTCCTCTGTAATCAGCGGAGCAGAGGTTGATTATTCAGGCCTGCTCAGTGTCTCATAGGCTACTGTTCTGATTACTTCCCTTTGTATTCTAGAGGATTCTAGAATTATAGTGGGAGTGAGCAGCCTGAATAGTTATGAGACTCCAGACAATCCCTGGGGATGCGTGCCCTGTAGGTGATTAAAGAGCCTATAGTTGGAGTCCTGAGGCAGGAATTTGGAGTTCCTGGGCCCAGTCCTGCTGAAGAAGACCCTGTGCAGAACCCCTGGGGTGGGAGTGCTAGAGATGCAACTAGGAAGATATTGAAGTCCCAACTAAACCTTAGCAGGGTGGGTGGCTATTTGCAAGCTTAGTCCTGGAGTCAGTTAGGATCTTGAGGAGCTCACTGAAGAGAGCCTGGGGGAAGTGTCCAGCTGTCCTATAGTGGCGTGAGCCCACATATCCCTCACTGAGTGGAAGGAGGCAACCGATGATCCTGTGGCTGTGTGAATAGATGATCCATTTGTTGTGAAGTCAGTGACTTTGTGCAACATTTGGTATCTGGGAAAAGTCATAGTCACTGACAGCATTAGAGATTCTGCAGGACATTTTTGTACAATTCAGCGTGATAGTTAAGGAGCCCTCAAAGTCTTCAGTTCACCAGTTTCTGGGGTATCCCATGATCCCTTCACCCCATCCAAGTTCAACATTCCAAAAAAAAACAACTAAAAAGACCATCCTAGACTGTTCCTTCCAGCCAGAAAAAGCTGTGTGCTTGGCTGCTTGTGCTGTAACCTGGGGAATAATACTTAGTTGATCAGTGTCTCTTTAGGGGGTGCACTATAGATGCCTCAGTATGATCTCCAACTACTGGCAGAACAAGAGATTGCAATTTTTCATTTTGATAATTGTAAAGCCTCGTACACACGACTGAGTTTCTCATCCAAAACCGACAAGAAAAGTGCCGCGAGAGCTTTATTGTCGAGAAAACCGTTTGTGTGTATGGTTTTGCGACGAGAAAACTAGACGAGAAAGATAGAGAACCTGTTCTCTTTTTTCTCGTCCGGATTCTAGATTTTCTCGTCGTGTTTCTCGTCGGCCTGTTTTGCGACGAGAAAATGGTTCGTGTGTATGCTTTTACGACTCTTCAAAAAGCGCGCATGCTCAGAATAAAGTATGAGACAGGAGCGCATCTTCTGGTAAAACAAGCCTTCGTAATGGAGATAGCACATTCGTCCCGCTGTAAATTATTGCATCGTTTAAATGTTGTGCATTTAAATCTTCTTTAGAATGTTACAATAATGAAAACTAATGAACTTGTTTTGCTGCTGATATTCACACAGAGTTCTGACTATCTATTTTAAACCTTTTTCATGCTGATCTCAAGAAGATTTAGCTGTATTATATCGTGCAAGATCTTCTGAATATTTTTATGTTGAAAAATTTTTATACAGATGTTAATTTTTTTTTTTTTTTTTTTATAGTGATCTCCATGTTTTTGTTTATTATTTCTTTTTCGTACATCACGGGACACAGAGCGACTTAGTCATTACTAATGGGTTATATAGTTTACCTTCAGGTGTTGGCACTGGCCAATTCCAAACCGGAAGTACCCTCCCCTATATAAGCCCCTCCCACCCGGGAGCACCTCAGTTTTTTGCCAGTGTCTAAGGTGTTGGCCAAAGAGTAACATGTGTTTTCACTGGGCTTGCGTACAGGTTCTTTTGGGCCTTAGTAAGCTGTTCCGGATCCCACCAAAAAAGCTTCATAGCTAAACGGTCGGTACCCGGGCCTTGCAGCAGAAGAGCAAGGTTTTGCCTGTAATGCTTCTCTTAGGAGGGCTGGACCCTGGGATCCAGAGCTCTGGTCATACCCACGACCAAGACGCTGTCTGTGCAGGGTGCTATACAGGTCCAGGGGAGTGGAATCCTTGGGAACCCGGTCCCTGAAGGTTTAATTACAATGCCTGCCGTGATAGGTGAAGTTTGGACTTCTGTGGACCAAACAAAGTCCTGCGGCGGGGATCAGGTAAGTGGGGGCCCCCAGGAACTTGGTTCTATTGGGGGACCCCCAAGCCTAATTTGTCTTTCTGTCTGTTACCTAACGGTATTCCCGCTAAATATCTGTGTTTGCCTATAACTACTGAAAATGTAAAATTTTAATAGTAGTCAAGAAAAAAAAAAAAAAAAAAAACAGGGACCGCGGTACCTGTGTTAAACCACTAGAGGCCGCTGTAGTCCATTTTTCTTGTAATGTGGATCTTTGGTTTTCTGAACTCAAAAGATCCAGGCAGCTGGTAAGTTTCTCTGAGGGAATCCACTTCCTCTGCCCTGTTGCTGCGTTCATCCACCGCACAGGCCCTCCGGCAAAAAGGGCCCTGGCTCCTAGTCCTCTGTTGGTTTTCGAAAAGGGCGCCATTGGCGCACGGGCGCGCGCGCGGGCGCGTGCACGCGCCTACTATGAAAAAAAAGGGGCGGGCGGGTGGATGACGCTCGATGCGCGCCGCGGCGCTTCTGCGCATGTGCGGGCGTCCCAGCATGGTTAAAAGACACAGTACAAGTGTCAGCTGCATGCAAACAGAGCTAGCAACAAACAGTGGCACACAGAGGCGGTTGATGCAGGCATCCCCATAGAAAGGCACTTTAGTGGACACCAGCTGGTATATAGCAGCACCTGTGTTAGACTATTACCAGCGAAAATTGGTGTATGACGACGGGAATACCTCAGCTTTGTGCTTAAAGGATATGTCGTCCAGACGCTCCGGAAATAGATCTTCCAGGAAGCCAAAGGGGTCTCCATCGGGCTCTGAGGATATTGGGCATGCTTGCACTGCACCAATCTCCCCTGAGAATGCAGAGGTCAGTAGCCGTAGAAACCCCGCAGGAATTCCTGGTGCTGCGGCTGTCCCCAGTCCACCTGCTCCTGTATATATAACAGAGGAGGTTTTATCCTCAACTCTGGGAGGATTAGAAGAGAGATTAACAGCATTGATCGCTGCTTCCCTATCTCAGGGAAAGCGCGTCCGATCTCCGTCTCCTCCTTCAGAGTGCCTGTTAGTGGAGGAACAGCCCCACACAGAGATCGACCTACCTGAAGGGGATCAGGATGAGGTTGATTCACTTATAGAGGAATCAACAGTGGAAGAACCTTTCTCAGCTTCTCAGGCTGAAAGATTATGGGTTCAGTCTCTGACTAACATGGTCCGATCAGCATTTAAAATGCCTCTGGCGGAACCACCATCCACTACGGTTTCCTCGCTGGGGTCGCTAAAAGCTCCCCAGGCGGTCTGTTCCTTCCCAATCCACCCTTTATTAGAAGGGCTTATTTACCAGGATTGGGAGCATCCTGATAAAATATTTGCTCCCCCCAAGAGATTTCCGGTGATCTATCCCATGGAGGATAAGTTCATAAGAAAATGGAGGGTCCCTATAGTGGACGCAGCCATCTCTTCTGTTAACAAATCACTGACATGTCCAGTAGATAATGTTCCAATGTTCAAAGACCCAATAGATAAAAAATTGGAGTCTTTACTAAAATCTGCTTTCTCTACAGCAAGTATGGTGACACAACCTGCGGTAGCAGCGATTGGAGTCTGCCAAGCAGTGAAAGATCAGTTGAAACAAGTCTTAAGGGACTTACCAGATCAGCAGGCTCATGCCCTAGCTGACCTGCCTAGAGCCTTGTGTTTTGCGGTGGACGCCATAAAGGATACAATCCAACAGGCCTCCCGCTTTACGCTGTCTATAGTACATATGCGTAGGCTTCTGTGGCTCAAAAACTGGTCTGCTGAAGCTCCCTGTAAAAAACTGCTGGTTAGCTTCCCATTTCATGGAGAACGCTTATTTGGAGAAGATCTGGACAAATATATCCAGAAAATTTCTGCCGGTAAAAGTTCACTCTTACCGGTTAAGAACAAGGGTAGAAGTCCTTCTTTTAAGAGGCCTACCTCTCCAGTCCCGGGCACATCGGCTGTGAAGCAGTTCCGACGGCCTCCGCGGTCAAATTCAGGGGGCAGAAATCAGGGACAATCACAGGGTAACAAGAAGCCCTGGATCAAGAGAGGTACAAAACCTCCCCCTAAGGCATGAAGTATTGCCCCCGCTCAATCGGGTGGGGGGAAGACTTCAGTTGTTCACAGAGACCTGGCGGGACACCATCAGAGACAGATGGGTGCTCTCCGCAGTAAGTCTGGGATACAAGCTGGAGTTAAAAGGCACTCCTCCTGCCCAATTTATGAGGTCAAACGTGCCAAGAGATCCCCAAAAGAGAGGATCCCTCCTTCTGGCACTAGAACAACTATTGCTCCAAGGGGTAATCATGAAGGTTCCCCTGGAAGAAAGCGGATTCGGGTTTTACTCGAACCTTTTCACAGTCCCCAAACCAAATGGGGACGTGAGGCCCATATTAAATCTAAAAGGGCTAAACAAGTTCCTAAATATCAGGACTTTTCGGATGGAGTCGATCCGATCAGTGGCCACCGCCCTACAAGGGCAGGAATGGCTAGCCTCGATCGACATAAGGGATGCTTATCTACATATTCCCATCTTTCCGGCCCATCAGAAATTTCTACGCTTTGCAGTAGAAGGGCGCCATTTTCAGTTCAGAGCCTTACCTTTCGGTCTGGCCACAGCACCACGAGTGTTCACAAAAATTCTGGCCCCATTATTGGCCAATCTAAGAACACAGGGTGTAACGATAATGGCATATCTAGACGACCTGCTACTAATAGACCACTCAGTGGAAAAGCTGGAAGTAGCTATTCACAAGACAATCGAGTATCTGGAATATCACGGTTGGATTATCAACCGGGACAAGTCAGCTCTAAGACCAGTCAAAAGTCTGGAATACTTAGGGCTAAGGCTGGATTCAAATCAGAGAAAGATTTTCTTACCTCCAGAGAAGGTGTCGTCTTTAAGAAATTTGACCCACTTAGTGGGTACAAAAAGAAAACCATCCATACGTCTCTGCAGGAGGCTGCTGGGAAAGATGGTGGCTTCATTCGAAGCGGTACCCTACGGTCAATTCCATTCAAGGAATTTGCAAAGGGCCATACTGTCAGCCTGGAACAAAAAAGTTCAGGCTTTAGACTTACCAATGTCCCTGTCCCCTTCCGTTCGCAAGAGCCTCCATTGGTGGTTGGTGCCCCAGAATCTGGAAAGAGGGAAACACTTCAGTCCGGTTTCTTGGAAGGTGGTCACTACAGATGCCAGCCTCATCGGCTGGGGGGCAGTACTGGAGCAATGGTCTCTCCAGGGCAAGTGGTCAGAAGCAGAAAAGGCCCTGCCCATCAATCTCTTAGAGATACGAGCAGCCCGGTATGCCCTAGTAGCATGGACATCCAAACTCCAGGGGTCCCCTGTCAGAATTCAATCAGACAATGCCACGGCAGTGGCATATATCAATCATCAGGGTGGCACCAAAAGTCGTGCAGCCCAGAAGGAAGCAAATTGCATCCTGGAGTGGGCAGAAAGATATGTCCCAGCCATATCCGCGGTTTTCATCCCAGGAGTGGAAAATTGGAGAGCGGACTTTCTAAGTCGCCAACAATTATGCCCGGGGGAATGGTCTCTTCACCCCGAGGTTTTCCAGGCAATATGCCAGCGGTGGGGAACACCGGATGTAGATCTGCTAGCATCCAGATTCAACGCAAAGGTGGACAGGTTTGTGTCTCGCACAAGGGATCCCCTAGCTTGCGGCTCGGATGCCCTAGTGTTCCCTTGGGATCGGTTCAAGCTGATATATGCATTCCCACCGCCACAATTGTTACCGCGATTACTCCGCAGAATCAGGGTAGAAAAGAAACCAGTGATTCTGGTGGCTCCAGCGTGGCCCCGAAGGGCATGGTACGCGGAGATTGTAAAAATGTCAGTGAGGAGTCCGTGGACCCTCCCACTTCGTCCGGACCTGCTGTCGCAAGGACCGATATACCACCCTTCCTTACCGGCCCTAGGTTTGACGGCCTGGCTATTGAAGCCCACATTCTGAAAAAGAGAGGGCTCTCTAATTCTGTGGTATCTACCATGATCAATGCCAGGAAACCGGTATCCAGGCAGATCTATTATAGGATCTGGAAAGCGTACATTACGTGGTGTGAGACCAAGAAAGGGCATCCACGTAAGTACATGATAGGGAGGATTCTGGACTTCCTACAGTGGGCTGTAGATAGGAAGCTGGCCTTGAGTACTATCAAGGGTCAGATCTCGGCCTTGTCAATATTTTTTCAAAGGCCCTTGGCTTCGCATTCACTAGTCAAAGCCTTTATACAAGGAGTGATGCGTATTAGCCCTCCGGTTAGTATTCCCATATGTCCTTGGGACTTAAACCTGGTTCTGTCGGTTCTACAGAAACAACCGTTTGAACCATTACAACACATTTCCTTGGTTCTTCTCACCAGGAAATTGGTTTTCTTAGCAGCCATTTGTTCGGCTAAAAGAGTGTCGGAATTAGCAGCTATGTCCTGTAAGGAGCCATATCTGGTTGTCCATAAGGACAGAGTAGTATTACGTCCTCATCCAGCCTTTCTTCCTAAGGTGGTATCGAGGTTTCATTTGAACCAAGATGTGGTTCTTCCTTCTTTTTTC
This sequence comes from Rana muscosa, assembly GCA_029206835.1. NCBI lineage: Eukaryota > Metazoa > Chordata > Amphibia > Anura > Ranidae > Rana > Rana muscosa. The sequence continues at coordinate 84,008,418 of CM055116.1, read as the reverse complement.
CCCAAACCTAGCTCAGTAGAGGAAAAGTTATTACATTCTTTGGATGTGGTAAGAGCAGTTAAAGCTTATCTAAAAGCCACTGCTCAGATTCGCAGAACGGATTCTTTGTTTGTTCTGCCGGAAGGCCCCAGAAGGGGTCAGGCAGCATCAAAATCTACTTTAGCCAAGTGGATTCGACAGGTCATAATACAAGCCTATGGCTTGAGAAAGAGACCGCCTCCGTTCAAAGTTAGGGCGCACTCCACAAGAGCGGTTGGAACTTCATGGGCAGTGCATCACCAGGCCTCCCTGGCTCAAGTATGTAAGGCCGCAACATGGTCTTCGGTACACACGTTTACTAGATTCTATCAGGTAGACGTTAGAAGTCAGGAGGATGTCGCCTTTGGGCGCAGTGTGTTGCAGGCCGCAAAAGATCCTCATGCCTGATGGCGCCCAGCTTATGTACCCCCCCCTCATTTGGCATTGCTTTGGGACGTCCCATTAGTAATGACTAAGTCGCTCTGTGTCCCGTGATGTACGAAAAAGAAAAAGGGATTTTTATAACAGCTTACCTGTAAAATCCTTTTCTTGGAGTACATCACGGGACACAGAGCTCCCACCCCTCTTTTTGGGACACTTATTGCTTGGCTACAAAACTGAGGTGCTCCCGGGTGGGAGGGGCTTATATAGGGGAGGGTACTTCCGGTTTGGAATTGGCCAGTGCCAACACCTGAAGGTAAACTATATAACCCATTAGTAATGACTAAGTCGCTCTGTGTCCCGTGATGTACTCCAAGAAAAGGATTTTACAGGTAAGCTGTTATAAAAATCCCTTTTTTTGTTGTGTCAAGTTTACACCATAATTTTTTTTTATAACACCTTTAATGATATTTTTTTGTGTTATCTGTCCCTTTTATTTTTTTGGTTCAAATGTATCTGCCTACTCCAAAGGTAAATAAATAATTATTATAAAAACACATTGTCAAGTATGAACTTGAAAAAAAAAAACATTTATTCTGGTATAGAACAAAATAAATAGAAGGCAGCACTGGAGAACCTGCTGCCATTTGTGCATCCATGGGACCCCAGAGCACATATCAACCCTGTGTGGGCAATAAGATTGGGAGCTTGAGAAGCACAACAGTTGTGAGCACAATCTGATGCTGGCCTCCCAGAGGTCAGGAACAGCAGCAGGTGATATATATGTCCCAAGTCTGTGGTACTACAACAGGCTGCCTTCTGTCCGACCACAATGAAGCAAGGCCATCACTTCCTGGTCTTCTTGGCAGCCTTCCCTGCAACCTTCCCTGCAGCCTTCTCTGCAGCCTTCCTTCTGCGTGTGGCTGGAGGCTGGGCCACTGGAGGGGTACTTGTGTCAGGAGGAGGAGAAGGAGGTGGAGGAGAAGGGGGTGGCAGAGAAGAAGAAGGTGGAGGAGGAGGAGGAGGAGGAGGAGGTTGAGGTTGGGAAAGCTGGGCGACCTCACATATGGCCGTATTGGGGGTAATTCTCTCCATCACCCCCTTGTTCAGCAAGGTGATGAGCAGGGGCTCGCATAGGAGGCGTTGCTCCATGCTCATCACCTTGAACTTGGCCTCAACTAGGCCGGCAATGGCCTCTTCAGGGGATGTGGGCTCCTGGAGGGTGGCATGTGCCTCTCTAATAAGGGCCATTGCTGCCTCGCTTGTGCTCCTGTCCCTCCTGCTTCTTTTAGGAAGGCGGATGGGAGGCACCTGCGATCTTGTCCTGCTACTCGGCCCAGCCACTTCCTGTCTGCCACTGGGCCCAGCCACCTCCTGGCTGACAGTGGGCCCTGACATCTCCTGGCTGACAGTGGGCCCTGCTACCTCCTGGCTCACAGTGGGCCCTGCCACCTCCTGGCTCACAGTGGGCCCTGCCTCCTCCTGCCTGACACTTTCCAGACCCTCCTCCTGGCTGATTTTATCCTGTGTATGAAAAAGGGACATAGTTTTATTTTTTGGTTTACTCTTTTCACACAAATTTGAGATCATGAATGTAGAAAATGTAATGTAAATCAAGAGAAAAGACAATTATTTTTATGACCATATCAGATTTCATTTTTTTCCCCCAATTTATGGCAGACTAATGTCTATAGATATTGATTTCACTTTTGTATCCCAATTTATTTTAGGATTTACATATTTGCTTATTTTTCCGGCATTAATTTTCTCACAATACATTTTCATTAAATACTATACCTGGCTCCAGATGTCCAAATCAGCTTCTTCCAGGATGGCTGCCTCCTCTTGCTCCAGAGAAGGTTCAGGTTGGCTGCAGGGAAGTGTGGGGGGAAGACTGCCTCAATGTGGTCATCCAGAAAGGACATCCTGCTATAGTACCACAAATTAGGGACATATACATCAGCTGCTGCTGCTCCTGACCTCTGAGAAGCCAGGACCTTAGAGCGTTCAGTCCTGTATGTGCCTCTCAAGCTCCCAATTTTAGTGTCCACCTGTTTTGCTGTTGCTGTGGGGACCTTGGTCTGCACAAATGGGAGCAGGCTCTCCAGCGCTGCTTTCCTTACACCTTTTTTGCGATGTCTGGGGTTTTTGGTTTCCCACAGAGCGGTCAGCTCCCTTACCCGGTCTATAAATTCCGCAAGGAATTCCTTATCACTGATAAACACATTCATTTTTTTTCTGCAAGCCAAAAATAATGAAAAAAAAATAATGTCAGTCACACAGTCTAACCTCCTGTAAATCTTATTCACCATATATATCCTCCAACATTCTCTAGACAGTATAGGCCACCAATTTCACAAAGTCTAAAAATCACATACCTTCGTTCGCACGTCCGTCACTTTTACTCCTCTCTCCGCACACTGAACGTAGTATAGTCACATGTGTGTTTGCTTTATATACACCACGCATGCGTAAAACTACGCACACGTCGCTCCGCACACGTCGCCCGCCCATGACGTTCAAAGTAACATCTTTTCCCCGCCCCTTCTCTTTCGGCGCGCAGACAGATATGGCGGATTCACAGCAGGTGCCTGCTTATTCCTCAAATAACGAGGAGGAGACAAACCCGGAGACTGAGGAAACGTCACGATCAAGGAGGAGATTCAAGGCATTGAATATGTCTTACACGGAGATGGTGGAGATGGTGGACATATTGCAAAAGTCGGATTATGACGCAAAGCATGGGCCGTATAGCAAACCTAATCGAAGGAAGGCCAAAATCATGAAGAAAGTCGTGAAGAGTCTGAAGAAGAATTTCGGGGTGAAACGATCAAACGAGCAGCTCAGAAAGAGGTGGTCTGACCTCAAACTGAGGGAGCCGGAGCAGTTAAGGAGCATTAAGAGAATGCTTGAAAAAAGTAAGTACTTTTTTCACTGTTTTCCTATTATTGTATTTCACAACTTGCATGTTGCTCCATGTTATTGCATTTTTCTATTGTACCTTACAAAATGTCATCGTTAGAACTTGGTTTGGCACAGTAATCGTTCGTTACAGACACATCGTTCGGCCACTATGCACGATGTTTATTGATTTTACAGGGTTAAAATAATTTACACAGCTGCCTGTTTTTATTCAATAGTTGTTATTACATTGTTGGCTAGATGATGTGTTTGTAAAGATAATGAAATGCAAACTTTAATCAGTGTAAAGGAGAGGACACTTAGCAGCTGGTTCCACATCTGTACTTTTGAGCACTATAGTGTGGGCCACCAGAACCACATTTTTTGGGTGCCACACACAGGTGCATCAGTGCATTTTTGGGGTGCCTCCATGTGTAAAAATTGACAGCCAAAGTTGAATAGTCAAGAATATATTTTTTCTAAATAATGTGTTCATCTTGAAATCCCGCACAAACAGACACTTGTATCCCACTTCCAAGCAATGTATCATGTTTTTACCCCACACCTTCTAAACAAACCAAACCTCACCAAGACCCACAACCTGAGGATGTTGAGGAAGTTGAAGAAGTGGAGGAAGGAGAAGTGCAAGAAGGAGAAGTGGATGACGTGGTGGAACTGGTCACCACAACAGGTCAGTATCTGTCACCACAGCTTCAGGTAAGAGATGTAGGCCTGCAGAGTTATAATTCCTTTTATTTATTTTTATAGGGGATGAAAATGTTGTGGTGAAAGAAAGTACGCATTTCTCTGCTGACAGTGCCCTACAAATCATACAGCAAGTGATGGAATGTAGTACAGAACTGGACAGAATTAAGCAAAGAATTAATGTGATGGATCAAACCTTTAAGGACATACTAGATGTTTTGGGGAGAATTGAATAAGGCAACAAAACCCCCATTTTTTGTTTGAGATTGTTCTTCCTCATTTTTTTAAGCTTTTAGACAATCAATCAAGCCAAAATTTGAATATGCACACAGTGTGTCAACATGTGCCATCTGCCATCAGGGGAAATCCATGTACGGGTTTTGGGGGTGCAACCCCTTCCTCGTATCTCAAGTAGGTGAAATGAAGAAGGGGTTGCACCCCCAAAACATGTCCATTGATCACCCCTGATGGCAGATAGCACATGTTGACAATAGGGATCAGGAGTCTAAAATCCCAATTTAAAATGACTTCAAATTGTGTGCATCTTCAAATTTTGTCTTGGCCACGGGTGCCAATACCCCAAATTAGAACGGCCAGATAGAGACATATTTTGTGTAAGTGAATGTCTCATATTGCCAAGAGGTATCCAATGTTGTAGTTTGTTGAATGCTACTGATGGTTTTGTATTTTCTTAACCACTTGTCCCCCGCCCACTGTCAATTGACGGCGGGCGGAGGACACTCTCGTTCTGGGAGGACGTCATATGACGTCCTCCCTTTAAAACGAGCTAGGAGGCGCGCGCTTGAAGCCAGCGGCGCGCGCGCGCGCCCGCCGCGTTCACGAGGCCCCGGTGCGCGTGCCCGGCGGCCGCGATTGCCGCCGGGCACCCGCGATTGCCCGGGAAACGAGCAGGAAAGTGGGTCTCTGTGTGTAAACACAGAGATCCACGTCCTGTGAGGGAGAGGAGGCTGATGGTGTGTCCCTTGTACATAGGGACAACCATCGGTCACCTCCCCCAGTCAGTCCCCTCCCCCCACAGTAAGAACACATTGAGGGAACATATTTAACCCCTTCCCGCCCCCTAGTGGTTAACCCCTTCCCTGCCAATCACATTTATACAGTAATCAATGCATTTTTATAGCAGGGATCGCTGTATAAACGTGAATGGTCCCAAAAATGTGTCAAAAGTGTCCGATGTGTCCGCCGCAATATCGCAGTCACAATAAAAAATCGCAGATCGCCGCCATTACTAATAAAAAAATAAAAAAATAAAAATGCTATAAATCTATCCCCTATTTTGTACACGCTATAACTTTTGCGCAAACCAATCAATACGCGCTTATTGCGATTTTTTTTTTTTTACCAAAAATATGTAGAAGAATACGTATCTGCCTAAACTGAGGAAAATTTTATAAAAAAAAAAAAAATGGGTATTTATTATAGCAAAAATTAAAAAATAGTGTTTTTTTCCCAAACTGGACGCTCTTCTTTTGTTTATAGAGCAAAAAATAAAAACCGCAGAGGTGATCAAATACCACCAAAAGAAAGCTCTATTTGTGGGAAAAAAAGGACGCAAATTTCGTTTGGGAGCCACGTCGCACGACCGCGCAATTGTCATTCAAAGTGTGACAGCGCTGAAAGCTGAAAAATGGCTTGGGCAGGAAGGGGGTTTTCGTGCACAGTAGAGAAGTGGTTAAAAAAAAAAATGCCGGTTTCTGGCCAGCTAAAAGATAATCTATACATACTGTTCTATTTACCATGCGTGTGAATGTGCACAGAGTAAAATGTTTGAACAACAACAAAGTGTAGCTTCTTTATCAAATACGCTCTAACCTTATTTGTGTATATTTTTGTTGTTACTAGTGAAATGGTTGGTATTTACTAAAGGAAAATACACTTGGCCCTACAAATGCACTAAGACAAACTAGGAGACAGGAAAAACAAAAAAATTAAAGATTTAATCAGATTTTTATTTTGTTCTTTCTCAAAGCATATTTAGACATGGCCTGGCATAGGAATTGCCCCCCTACCCGTGAAATATTCAAGATATTTCTGATGAACCTCACAGGCATTTTGGGGGGGGGGCAAGCCAGGACAGCCAGATTCTAGGCCCGCAAGGGTATTGCCAGATGAAAGTCCTGCCTCAGGCAATATTGAGGCCATATAATTTGGTGATTTCCGGATCAGAAAATTATGTAGCACACAGCAACAGAAAACAACATAGTTAATCTTGTACTCCGCCAAGTAAATTGGAGTCATGAAAAGGCGGAATGGGCTGGCCATTATCCCAAAGGCATTCTCCACGACTCTTCAGGCCCTGGCCAGCCGGTAGTTGAACACCCTCTTCTCCGGGGTGAGGGTCCTTAGGAGAAATGGCCTCATGAGATGCGGTCCCAGTCCGAAGGCTTCATCAGCCAAAAACACAAACGGGAGTCCTTCAACATTCCCTGCATCCGGTGGCAATGCAAGGTCATCACTCTGGAGACAGAGGGCAAACTCCGTCTGGCTAAAGGATCCCCCATCGGACATCCGGCCATTCTTCCCCACATCCACATAGAGGAATTCATACCGTGCTGACACCACCGCCATCAGTACAATGCTATGAAACCCCTTGTAGTTGTAGTAGTAGAACCCAGAACAGGGGGGTGGCACGATGCGGACGTGCTTCCCGTCAATGGCTCCACCGCAGTTGGGGAAGTCCCACCGCGTGGTAAACTCCAATGCCACAGTCTGCCATTCCTGTGGCGTGGAAGGAAGCTGTGGAGTCAAACAAGATAAAAAAATATTAGTACTTTTGCACATAACATTGCAAGCAGATTATACTAAAATACATTCTAGCCCAACATCATTCTAAGTTTCCGTTTAATGTGTTTTTAAAAAGTATAATGGAAGGCTCAAGTATCATATTCATCACCCCCTCTGATGGTCCATTATAATCAAATTTGGGGGGGGGGGCTAGATGTGTTTGGCCACAGGATAGCATTGCAGTGGCGGTGCGTCCAGAGTGGGCGCTGGAGCGCTGCCCCCTCTCTCCTGCGCCCGTCACTCAGAATACATAGGTTCATGCCTTGCATTAACCTATGTATTGTCAATGCCGCCCACTATTCAGGTGGATGGCCCCCTGTTGAGCGACGGCCATATGAATAACAGCGGCAGTTTTTTGGGGAAAATTGTCTATCAGAGCCAGCGGGTCAAATAGGCTTGGCGATTACAGCCTGAGGGATGTAATTGGCTTTATAAAAGTAACAAGGGGACGCAGGGGGGGTGTGATCCTTGGGTAAACACTGACAGGCTCCTCTGCCAGTCATGTTCACCAAGTCTGTTTACCGGTAACCTGATTGGCTGATGCAACATCGAGGGCAGGAGAAGACATCAAGGAGAGAAGAAGGATGGCGCTGACCAGAAGAAGGTAAGTGCAGGGCTGGGGGGGAACTGGCTTCATTGGAGGGGGCAAACTGGCTGCATTGGAGGGGGCAAACTGGCTGCATTGGAGGCGGCAAACTGGCTGCATTAGAGGGGGCAAACTGGCTGCATTAGAGGGGGCAAACTGGCTGCATTGGAGGGGGCAAACTGGCTGCATTGGAGGGGGCAAACTGGCTGCATTGGAGGGGGCAAACTGGCTGCATTGGAGGGGGCAATTGGTGGCGTTTAATAGGCACAGTCGCAAAAATGGTAAACATTTTGAGCAGCAGTCGCCACTGCTGGAAAGGTTAGTGAAGTGAAATATGCATGGAGGAGAAAAAAGAGGCATTTCAAAGCTTCCAGCATGCATGAGGACAAAGGGGACATTCTCAGCATATTACAATCATGGTAATTAGGGAAGGATGAAAGAAATAAAATACATTAGCATACATGAAATACATAAAATGTGATGTTAATGGAGAAAACTTACCCTAATATAGTCCTCCTGCAGGACTTGTATAATGGCAGAACAGGTGTCTGGGATTATGAGGCCCAGAGCCTGGGGGGAGATGCCTGTCATGAACTTCAAGTCCTGCAGACTTCTCCCTGTCGCCAGGTAACGTAACGTGGCAATGAGCCTCTGCTCAGCACTGATGGCTTCCCGCATAACGGTGTCCTGCCTGGTAATATAGGGGGACACCAAAGCCAAAAGATGCTGAAAAACGGGGTCAGACATCCGCAGAAAATTCCTGTAGTCCTCAGGATTATTCTCCACGATCTCCCGCAGCAGAGGCATATGGCAGAACATGAGCAACCAATTCTTGGTCCATGAACTCCTCCTCACCCCGTTCATGGACTTGTCTTGGTCCAAAACAAGCAGACCAACACCAAGCGCCCGCACAGCACGAACTTGACGACGAGAACGTACCCGCGACATGGCTAGGAAACGTTCGTCTGAATAGAACGTACTAAACAGAACGCACTTTAGAACAGCAAGGCCTATGAAGAACGAACTGAAATTCAGAAACGAACGGGCAAGAACGCACTGTAAAACAGATACGACCTGCCTACACGCCCTGAAAGACAAGATACGAACCTACAAGCACAAACTGAACCGCAGAAAACGAACTGAAAGCACGAAGACTGAAAAGCGCAAATCGTCTCTTCCCAAACTTTTACTTCACACGCGGTAACACGAGATCAGCAAAAGCAGCCCAAGGGGTAGCGCCAGTGAAATAGATCTTCCCCTTTATACTGCTGTCGTATGTGCTGGACGTGACCGCGGAGAACAACAACGAGATTTGGAATTGTCAGTGTGTACGCATGGAAAGCTTGACGAGAAATTCGTCAAGGTTGACAAGAATCTCGTCGAGAAAAACGATGTGTTTTTAACGACGAGAAACTCGGTCGTGTGTACGAGGCTTTATATTTTCACCACCTTAAAGGCCAAATCCAACTTTTGCAAAAGAATACAAAAAAAAACATGTTCATATGTTTGTAGAAAAAAATGTGCCATTATTATTTTTTGCCAAATGAGCACACAAAGTATTTCAACCACAATCCGTGGATCACAGTTGCAGTGGCAAGTTACTGCAGACTCTTCCTCTACTCTTCTGTCTGTACTAAGGTACAGGCTTTCAGTTAGAGGATGGTGGAGGTGTCAATGGACTGTGAGTATGGTGACCACCAAACTTGTATTCCTTTGAGAACTACATGACTAATGGATGTGTAGATTACTGAGGCTCCGCTTTCTACCCCAAAAGCTATCAAAACCTATTCCTTAAACTCTATAAATTGACCAGACGACACAGTCCTTTTGGAGTCGAATGGCCAGAGCAGCCTTTTTATTATAACAAACAACATTGAAAAAATAAAAAAAATTCTCAAACATACCATGTAATGCATATAATACATTTTTATAGCCAATTAAACCCAATAAAAAATCAGTTTAACAACCTGCCCGGTCTAGAGATCTTTGAAGGGCAACTATTCTATCACTGGTTGTATCTGTACACCCCATGAAGGCCCCTCGCCGCATATTACACCAGCTCAAGGGACAATTTCCATTAACCTCCTTCAGATACAACCAACTACCAAAACCTTTGTTCCCATTGTCTTGTTAGTAAGGGAAGGGACACCCATACCTCCAGATGGGCCCAACCCCCCTAAACCTCCATTCTATTTAGGCACCGCCTTCAAAGACCCCATAGACCTCCCACCGCTGCTACGACTACAAAATGAAAACGACCAGGTGCAACATCGCAAATTACCCCCAAAAAATTAACCAACCAGCACCAACATATGGGAGGGTGGGAGGGAAATTTCTGCTTATCTTCTGTGGCCCCAACAGCTCCGACTGAAGCTGATGCTGGCCACGTCCCCCACTATCCTCCTAGCCACTGCCCCCCATGCCAAAACTACCCAATCCCAATTAGTGCCCCCAGTAGCTCCCCCTACCTCCAACTCTTCCTGTGCCTCACTGCCCACCCCAGTCATGCTGGCCCTCCTCCTAGCTGTGCTTCTGTTACGGGCCATTACTTGACTAATGGATGTGCAGATTACTGAGGCTCTGCTTTCTACCCCGAAATCTATCAAAACCTATTCCTTAAACTCTATAAATTGACCAGACGACACATTCCTGTTGGAGTCGAATGGCCATAGCAGCCTTTTTATTATAGCAAACAACAATGAAAAAATACAAAAAATTCTCAAACATACCATGTAATGTATATAATAGCCAATTAAACCCAATAAAAATTTGGTTTACCAAACCTGCCCGGTCTAGAGATCTTTGAAGGGCAACTATTCTATCACTGGTTGTATCTGTACACCCCATGAAGGCCCCTCGCCGCATATTTTACGCCAGCTCAAGGGACAATTTCCATTAACCTCCTTCAGATACAACCAACTACCAAACTATTGTTCCCATTGTCTTGTTAGTAAGGGAAGGGACACCCATACCTCCAGATGGGCCCAACCCCCCTAAACCTCCATTCTATTTTGGCACCGCCTTCAAAGACCCCATAGAACTCCCGCCACAGCACACGAACGTGACACCTTATGTTCGTGTCGCCCACCACAAGCGGGGGGCCCGTTGGATGCCATCTTGTAAACCCAGATGCCAAAGGTCAATGCCAATGGCATTTAGGTGGACACCATCCAGCCGCAAAAAACGCCATGTCTCCTCCTCCAATTCCCGATGACGCACAGCCAGGCCCCCATTGCGGACAAAAAACATAGCCACTGCCTTATTGAGCTTGACCCTGGCCCTGTTGATACCGAAAACAGAGCGACAGGGCCTCGCCGCAGGGTCACAGGGTCACAGATGCCTGGGTGCAGAAATATTACTGGCGCCCCCACGTGGGCGTGGTCATCCTACAAACTCCTCCCCTTTACACATGTTTCTATGGTAACGATTCAAACACAGAGATGCTCCCCTAAGAAGTCTTTGTTTACCTAGGATCCTCCCATGATCCTTTAACAATAAAGAAAATATAGGAAGAGCGTACACTAATGATGCACACAGAAAGGGCTTCTGTTAGAAAGTCTGTTAGGAAGAGCACCCAAACATACAAGAGATGGTCAGAGAGTGCAGACATATTACAGGTGACCGTCAGAGAGTGCAGACATGATACAAGAGACTGTCAGAGACTGCAGACATATTACAGGAGATGGTCAGAGAGTGCAGACAGACATAGTACAGGAGACAGACAGTGCAGACATAGTACAGGAGATGGCCAGAGACTGCAGATATAATACAGGAAATGATCGGAGACTGCAGACATAGTATAGGAGATGATCAGAGAGTGCAGACATATTACAGGAGATGGTCAGAGACTGCAGATATAATACAGGAGATGGTCAGAGACTGCAGACATAGCACAGAAGATAGTCAGAGACTGTAGACATAATTCAGAGTGAGCTGATCAGGAGTCAGCTCACTCTGAATTGCCCGTAGTGACTCCACCGAGTCCAGATCTGTATTGAGTATAGACACCCTACTAAGTATAAACTCCTCCCTCAATACAGACCCCCCTCGATTAGTACAGACCCCCAGGACAAACCACCCCCCTCCATTAGTACAGACCTCCCCACAAACCACCACCCATTAGTACAGACCACCCCCCCTCCATTAGTAGAGACCCCCCACAAACCACCCACTCATTAATACAGACCCCCCACAAACCACCCCCCTCCATCAGTAAAGACCCCCCACAAACCACCCCCCCACTAGTACAGACCCCCCACAAACCACCCCCCATTAGTACAGACCACCCCCTCCATTAGTAGAGACCCCCCACAAACCACCCCCTCCATTAGTACAGACACCCCCTCAGGACAAACCACCCCCCTCCATTAGTAGAGACCCCCCACAAACCACCCCCCATTAGTACAGACCCCCACAAAACACCCCCCCATTAGTACAGACTACCCCACAAACCACCCCCCATTAGTACAGAACACCCCCCCTCCATTAGTAGAGACCCCCCACAAACCACCCCCCCTCCATTAGTACAGACACCCCCTCAGGACAAACCACCCCCTCCATCAGTAGAGACCCCCCCACAAACCACCCCCCCATTAGTACAGACCCCCACAAACCACCCCCCCCATTAGTACAGACCCCCCCACAAACCACCCCCCATTAGTACACAACACCCCCCCTCTATTAGTAGCGACCCCCCACAAACCACCCCCCCTCCATTAGTACAGACACCCCCTCAGGACAAACCACCCCCCTCCATTAGTAGAAACCACCCCCCATTAGTACAGACCCCCCACAAACCACCCCCCATTAGTACAGAACACCCCCTCTATTAGTAGAGACCCCCCACAAACCACCCCCCCTCATTTAGTACAGACCCCCCCAAAAACCACCCCCCATTAGTACAGACCCCCCCAAAAACCACCCCCCATTAGTACAGTCCACCCCCCCTCCATTAGTAGAGACCCCCCCACAAACCACCCGCCCATTAGTACAGACCCCCCACAAACCATCCCCCCTCCATTAGTACAGACCCCCCACAAACCATCCCCCCTCCATTAGTACAGACCCCCCTGGCCCCCACAAACCACCCCCTTACATTAGTACAGACCCCCCACAAACCATCCCCCCTCCATTAGTACAGACCCCCCTGGCCCCACAAACCACTCCCTTTCATTAGTACAGACCCCCCACAAACTATCCCCCCTCCATTAGTACAGACCCCCCTGCCCCCCACAAACCACCCCCTTCCATTAGTACAGACCCCCCACACACCATCCCCCCTCCATTAGTACAGACCCCCCTGGCCCCCACACACCATCCCCCCTCCATTAGTACAGACCCCCCACACACCACCCCCCCTCCATTAGTACAGACCCCCCTGGCCCCCACAAACCATCCCCCCTCCATTAGTACAGACCCCCCCTGGCCTCCACAAACCATCCCCCCTCCATTAGTACAGACCCCCCTGGCCCCCACACACCATCCCCCTTCCATTAGTACAGACCCCCCCTGGCCCCCACAAACCACCCCCTTCCATTAGAACAGACCCCCACCACACAAACCATCCCCCCTCCATTAGTACAGACCCCCCCTCTGGACAAACCCCACCCGGGCGGCAGCTGGAGAGGACAGTGTGCAGCTGCGCCGCCCAGGTGGAGAAGATCGTGACAGTGAGAACAAATGTCATGCTAATGCACTGCACCGCACGGACCGCCCCGCCCCCCAACTACGTCACCGCGGGTCTCTCTCCGAGCAGCCGCTCCAATATCTAAACTCCTCTGACAGGAGGATAGAGGGGGGAAGGGCAGGAAACAGCGGCGGCGATGATCGGCGGCGGTGAGCGGCGGAGAGAGCGGCCTCTGGATACCAACAAGGAGGGGGAGGGAGGGGAGCACTCTGGCGCTTGAGCGCCCCCACCTCTGTGGCGCCTGGGTGAACTGCACCCCTCACACCCCGTCTAGGATCGGTCCTGCAGAGCGAGCCAAACGCCATTTCGACATGGCCACGACATCGGACCAAATAAAAATGGTGTCTGGGAAAAAGGACTGCAGGCGCAGCAAATCAAAGTTAATGTCTCTAAAGTGTGGCGTGCGCAACGGAAGGCCAGGTCATTGCCACCCACATGAAACAGAACCACATCCGAGGATCGATCCAAGCGAGCATACCTTTGCATTTCAGGTACGACCCGGGATCAAAGCATGCCTGGAATCCCAAGCCACCGTACTACAACCTCCTCCTCAGAGAAACCCAACAGCCTGCCTCCCACCCGTACATCAGCTCTCCTGGCACCCCAATACACATATGAGTGTCCTAGGATCCACACCAGGTAGGCCTCAGGATCTGAAAGAAAGAAGGAAAAAATGGGGGAGGAATAACATGCCCCTCCAACAACCCAAGTTCCCCCAAGAACAAACAACATGGAAAAATGAGAAAATTAGAGAAAGGCACGGAGGGGAGAAGTAAAGAAGAAAAAACACACACCCCACCCCCCTCCTCCCGTCCATGAAAAACCTACAACAAATGCAGGCTGACATACGATCGGAATCGAGCTGACTCCCAACGCCCAATACGCTACACCACCTTATCATCCAGACCACAGCGAACCGCTTCTGTAGCAGCCCCAATGTGGAAAGAATGGCACGAATAGTTGTCCGCCCCCAACCCCGCTGACACCAGACATTTTTTAAACACAGCTTGAAACTGGAAGCGGGACAGAGCCGTTACATCTTCATGCTTGAAGAATACCCCAGGGCCCTTAGGCCTGATCCTGGAAAACTCCCCGACAGCCGCAACCGGACACACCGGAGAGAAAAGGTACTGCCCTCAACTCCAGCCAAGTCCCCTTACCAAACCGATCCGTCTTGGACCGTCTCAGAAACACCCACAGGGAATCTCCCTCCACCCAAACATCCTGAACCCCCAAGCCGCCCTCACCCCCTCTATTAATGCTAACCAGTTCCCCAACCCGAAAGGCCCCGAAAAAGGCCAATACAAAAACGTCCCGGAACAAAACACTCTCATACCTGGACACGCAAACCCCATCCAACTGGCCCACCACAGAACCAAGAACCGAGAAAGAAACCGGGCGACGCGTGTCAGCTGCAGAGCGAAGACCGGAAAACCGGAAACCCTGCATAGCCTGCCTCACCACGAAAGACTTTGTCACATTCTTTTGCCCAGCTAACTGAAACATAAGGGCCAAACCAGCCAACTTACGTGACATATAGGAGGCCAAAACTCCCGCTATAAAATTCCTACCAATAAAACAAAGCAACAACTGAACCCGGCCCCCATCGTGGGAGCCCCCCCCCTCAAGCTCACTCACCAGGTCCGACCATTCCGACCAAACCTTGCTGTATGCCGTCCAGGTAGCCGCAGAGACCGACTCTCAAATCAAGAACTGGGAAGTGGCAATGCAATGCTCCACAGCTGTTCGGGGCAGGGTATCCCGTGTAGCTCCGCATCCGGTGCCAATTGACGGAATCTGTCCCACTGGAAATGAGATAACGCATCAGCCACTGAATTATCAACCCCAGGAACATGCACTGCAGACACAAAACAATTAGGCCGCAAACAGGCAAGCACTAGGTGCTGCAGCAATCGGACAACAGGAGGAGAAGAAGCAGTGTTATTATTAATAGCCTGCACTACCCACAGGTTGTCACAATGAAAACGAACACGGCGATTGCTGAATTCTGCACCCCACAACTCCACAGCCAACACAATGGAAAACAACTCCAAAGCCGCCAGATTGCGCACCAAACCAACATCCTTCCACTTAATCGACCACTCGCCAGCACACCAACGCCCTTGGCAAAAAGCCCCAAAGCCAGTCGAGCCCGCCGCATCCGTAAAAAGCTCCATGTCAAAGTTAGAAACCACCTGACCCAACCAAAGGGAGCCGCCATTGTAGGAGGCCAAAAAGGAATCCCATACCTTCAAGTTCTCCCGGTGATCCTGCACCAATTTGACATAATGATGTGGGGCCCTAACGCCGGCCGTGGCCGCCGCCAGGCCCCTACAGAAAACACGCCCCATGGGCATGATGCGGCAAGCAAAATTTAACTTGCCCAGCAAGGCCCTGAATTTTCTTGCCCCTCAAGGCCAAAGAAACCTCAACCTTGAGGTCATCCAGTTTGTCCAAAGGCAAACGGCACTCCATAGCCAAGGTATCTATGACAATACCCAAAAAACGCAATTCAGTGGCCGGGCTCTCGGTCTTGTCCGCAACCAAGGGGACCCCAAAAGAACCGAAAACCTGTTGAACCGTAGCCAGCAGGGAGGCACAGATTGAACTCCCAGCCGGCCCTATACACAAGAAGTCATCCAGATAGTGAATGACCGAGGGCAGGCCGGAAACATCCCGGACCACCCACTCCAAGAACGAATTAAACTGCTCGAACAGCGAGCAAGAAATTGCGCATCCCATAGGCAAACATCTGTCCACAAAAAAACAAACCCTGCCATTGACACCCCAACAGAGGGCAGCAACTAGGATGCACCGGAAGCAGACGAAAAGCTGCCTCAATGTCAGTTTTCGCCAGCAACGCCCCCCGACCATACCGCCGCACCCAGGCCACCGCCGCATCAAACGAGGTGTAAGACACCGTACAAAAGTCAGGGTCAATGGAATCATTAACGGACTATCCCTGGGGATGCGACAAATGATGAATGAGCCAAAACTTATTAGGCTCCTTCTTGGCAACAACCCCCAAAGTAGAAACAACCAAATTGGGCACAGGCAGCGAATAAAAGGGGCCAGCCATGCAGCCCAAAGAAACCACTTTAAACAATTTTTACGAAACAACTTCCGGATGCTCCCTGGCCCACCGCAAGTTGTCGGCCAGGGGTGGAGCCACCCTTAAATTGCTATTCAACTGGAAACCCTCAGAAAACTCCAGCAACTAGGCCGCCGTACGATTAGGGTACCACCTTAGAAAAGGTGCCATCCTTCTTACCTTCACCGGCATCATCCCTTTTTCCAGCGTCACCCCCTTTTCCCCGACCCTGCTTGAAGCACCGGGACTGTGGATGAGTTCCCCCACATCCCGAGCACTCATGCCGGAAACGGCACTTAGCACCGAATTTGCAAGTACCAGCGTTAAATTGCCAGCAGAAAACCATGCGACCACCGTCCGGTTGCGCAGCGGAGGTTGCACCCCCGTCCCCACTCTGAAACGGCGCCACCGCACTTCTAGGAGAGGACATCAGCTTCATCCAGAGGCTAATGTCTTTATGGTCCCACCGCAGAGAAGGGCGGTCCACCTTCCGTTGGCGGAATTGCTCGTCATAACGGAGCCAAGCAACCCCCCATAGACACGCTGCGCCTCGCCAATGGAGTCCAAATAACAAAAAAGGGGGGAGAAATTCTCTGGAGCCTTTTCCCCAATGACGCTCACCAAAATCGCAAACGCCTGCAACCAATTTGCAAACGTGCGAGGAATCAGGCGATAACGGCGCTTTTCTTCCTCCTCCTTTTTACTTTCGTCCGGTTTAACTTTGTCAAAGTTAAACTTCTCCAAGGTTAATAAGGAAAAAAATTCCACATATTCCCCCTTCCAAATACGGTCCCTCACTTCCGCTTTTAAATGAGCCCCCAAAGGCCCTTCAAAGCAGACATAGACTTCACATTTCGCAGCATCACCCAAACGCACCCCATCTGCCGCAACACCACCTTTTTCAGAAGCAGCAGGTTCAGGGACCGCAACTGCGGAGCCGGCCGCCACCACCGGAAGTGGAACAACGGGAACACTCGTCCCTGGCCCTCCAGCACCCGGGCCCCCCCCCCGACCCAGAGCCCCCGACCAGTGGAGGCAGGGCCGGCACCGCCTGAGTTACGCCAGTGGCGGCAGACGCAGCCCACGCTACCGTTGGGGAAGAGCCAGCACCCGACTGCACCCCAGCCTCACAGTGCGCCAACACCTCCCGCAGGCAACTTAACAAGGTATGCATCACACCATCCCCCTGCGCTGCCGCCAACGCCAGGGGGGGTGAACCCGAACCACCACTACCACTAGATCCAAGTGACAACCCCACAGGCCCCCCAGTGCCCCCTACATCACTCACAGCAAACCTCAATACAGACACAGTTGGAGCCACAGCTCGAGAGAAGGAAAGAATAGATGAAAGTGCCTTACCTGGCTGACGCTGCCCCTCAGGACATCCAGCCGCCACTCCGGCTCCACATGCAGGCTCCTGGATCTCCGCGTCCTCCGATGCAGTGATCTCCCCATCAGACAGTCTATCCTGCGATGCCACTTCAGCCTCCACCCGTGCCGGGCGAGCAGGCCGCGGATCACCTCCACTAGGCCGCGCAGGGTGCCCTCCTCTGACGTCAGCCCTGCGCGCCACACCGGAATCCAGGGTCCGCTCCACGCGGCCACCACGCTGGGCCCCGGGCCGGGCAGGGGAAGCCTGCCTAGCCGCCGACCGACTCCTGTCATCCACAAAGTCTCCACGCTGCCGTCGGGCTGCAGGCGATGAACCGCTCCGTCCCCGACCGCCGCGCATTGAGGCCCCAGCCGTTCCAGGTAAGCCGGCACCCGCTGACTCATCTCTGGAAGGGGTGGAAGCAGGCCTCAGACACAGCGCCTTCATCCCGGGTCCGCCGTAGACGTCTTTCCTAGACGATTCCTCCCGACCACCATGCTAGACGCAGCAAACAGCTGCTGGGCCGGTGGTGACGAAGGGTCCTGTAAAGGGCTCCCAAGACGGTCACGGACACCACAGGCCACCTCTGGGCTAAAACGTTTAGGAGGCCTGGACCTCCTAGCACGTGGGCGACCTTGCAGAGGGGGGCCAGGAGAAGCACTTGACGAGGCCTGGCTGGGCACCTGGATAAAGTTCGAAATCGCGGCCTGAATCCAGCCAGGACCCCTGGCCACCGCCTCGGCACGGAGCTGGGACAACAGGGACTCCATATCCCCCATTTTAGGTAAGTCCCGGACCACGAAAAGTTCCAAATCTAAGAATGTCACTTGAAAAATGTCTGCTTCTCTTCTGTGGCCCCAACAGCTCCGACTGAAGCTGATGCTGGCCACGTCCCCCACTATCCTCTTAGCCACCGCCCCCCATGCCAAAACTACCCAATCCCAATTAGTGCCCCCAGTAGCTCCCCCTACCTCCAACTCTTCCTGAGCCTCACTGCCCACCCCAGTCATGCTGGCCCTCCTCCTAGCTGTGCTTCTGTTCCGGGCCATTACTAGTCTGTCTGCTGCAGTGGAAGATGGGACTTGTAGTTCATTCATTCACAGGAAGCAGCTGTAGGGGTGGAGCCTCACACAGCCATAGCAGTTTCAAATGGGGGGGGGGGAACTCCCTCACACTGTCAGAAAAGGGGGTTATTTTTGGGGTGGGGGGTCCACTTGGCACCATGTTACACTCTATATATGGGTGTAACATGTAAAATAGTCCTAAAGATGAACTTAGCCTTTACAGTATATCTAGAGTTTAGTTTTGTTTGTTTTTTGGATAAGAGTAGAGGAGTAGAGGAGTGTCATGCCTAGTACACACGTACGGGATTCCCGGCGGTAAAAAGTCCCCCGGGAATCCCGAGGGGAAAACCGAGAACCTGCTTGGTAAGTTTTTCCCCCTACACACGAGAGGTTTTCCCGACAGGAAAACTGCGATGGAGCTTTGGTCGGGAATCCGGCCGTGTGTATGCTCCATCGCAGTTTTTCACATAGGAAAACTGCCGGGAAAAAGACTGCCGGGAATCCCGGCAGGAAAAAAGAGAGCTGGTTCTCTTTTTTTTTCCGGCAGTTTTCCTGTCGGGAAAACTGCGATGGAGCATACACACGGCCGGCATTCCCGGCCAAAAGCTCTCATGGCAGTTTTCCTGACAGGAAAACCGGTCGTGTGTACGAGGCATTACTTATTTTTCTTTGTCATCCGTGTCTCATTTGGGAGATTTCCCTTCACTTCCTGATCTGTAGACTCAACAGGAAGTGAGAGGATAGCTTTCCAATATGAGAGAAATCCCTTTTTAGTTGTCATGAGATACAAGTGTGTCCATTGATAGATGTCCCTGTGTTTCCTCTTGGTAATTCAAAATTGTGGATTTACCCCTCACTTTCATTCCCTGCGAAATTAGGGATAAGGAAAATTAGAGAGAGTGAAGGGCCTAAAAACAGAAAAATGGCCTGAACATGAAGGGGTGAATCATGTTGGTATTGAGTTGTTTAAATAAAACATGTACATAATGACTATACTCTTTAATTGCAAGTGGTGATGTCTTGTTCCATTGCTGGATTCTCAAAGCAGTATTAAACCCAAAAGTTAACATTTATGATACCCCAGCTTACCAATTCTTAGATGTGGTGGCTGCATTCGTTTTTTTTTTTTGGCTTTCCTTCTTCTATTTTCACCTGGTGATCTGGCAAGTAAGTCTGTTGTTTTTCAAAGGAACAAGCTCTCCAGCAGAATGTATCAGTTACATGGATGTGACAAATAATTTACCACTGCCAGGGGTGCTTACAATGAACAGCTTTTATTTATTTATGTAAAACCTTTATCCTAAAAGGAAAAAAAAAACAGTTGAGGTAACTGCTTTTTAAGTATTATCTGGAGTTTGGCTTCAATTTGTTAGTGTATCAGCTAGTCCATAGCCAAATGAAATTGATGTCCTTTTTTCCCCACAAATAGAGCTTTCTTTTGGTAGTATTTGATCACCTCTGGGTTTTTTTTTTTATTATTTGCAATATAAACATAATAATATGTTAATAATATAATAGATATTGGGTAAAAAATCTATTTAGGCCAATATGTATTCTGCTACAATTTTTGGTAAAAAAAATCCCAATAAGCGTATATTGATTGGTTTGCGCAAAAGTTATAGCGTCTACAAACTATGGGATAGTATCATGGAATTTTTTTTTTTTACTAGTAATGGTGGTGATCAGCGATTTTTAGGGGGACTGCTACATTGTGGCAGACAAATCTGACACTCCGCAACACTTTTGGTGACCAATGACACCAATACGGTGATCCATGCTAAAAAAAATGCACTGTCACTGTACTAATGACACTGGCTGGGAAAGGGTTAACATCAGGGGTGATCAAAGGGTTACAAGTGTTCCCTGGGAGTGGTTTCTTACTGTGTGGGGGGAGCTTTGATTGGAGGGAAGACAGAGATCTGTTTTACTGCTTAGCAGAAACACAGGATCTCCATCTTCCCCTCTGACAGAATGGCAATCTGCCTTGTTTACATAGGCAGACCGCCATTCTGCCTCTCTCAGGAATAATCGCTGGCCACCGGCGAACATCGGGTTCGCCTGACCCGCTTATTGGCTCCCACTGTGTCCAATCACAGCAGGAGCGGGTCGAAATGGTGTACAGGTACATAAATTTCACGCTGAAGGGCTGCCCTGCCACAGTATACATACGTGGGGCTGTCCGGAATCTGTTAAAATAGTTGCATTGCATACTACTTCTCACACTGTCTACAAGCTGTCCTCATCTACAGCGCAAGACTGACACCCTCTGTCGGCTTTATATACCACACACAGATTTCTATTTCTTTTGCAGTTTTTCTATGCAAAATTATTACATTCTCACTGTTATGTGAGTTTTCTTGAATAAACCTTGTTTCCTTTATTACACTCCTGAACTCCATTTTCTTATAGGAGAGTAAAAAAAAAAAAAAAAAAAAAACTCTACCCCCATACACACCATCATTATAAAATAACGTCCAACATGTTTTCCTTATGTCGGCCAGCTTATTCTAAAGCTTGAGATGAATAGCTAAATACTGTGGAACCTCGGATAACGAGCTTAATCCGTTCCAGGAGAATGCTTGTAATCCAAAGCATTTGCAAATCAAAGTGAATTTCCCCATAGAAGTCAATGGAAACGAAGATAATTCGTTCCACATTGACTTCTATGACATGCAATACAGCATGTGGCCAGAGGTGGGGGGGGGGGTGCCGGAGAGCCTCGGAAATACTCGGGGACAGCTCAGCTGATCTCGGAAACCCTTGGAAAGGTTCGGAAACACTCGAACAAAGTATTTCCGAGTATTTCCGAACTGCTTTGAACGGCTCCGAACCGTTCTGAGGTTCACCGGCGCCCCCGCACCTCTGGCCAAATGTGGTACTGCACATCCCATTAGCTTGAATTCTGCTCGTTTTGCGAGACAAACCGAGTCAGAATTAAAGAAAAAAAACTTGCTCGTTATTCAAAACGCTCATTAACCGCGTTACCCGTAAACCAAGGTTCCACTGTACAAATAAGTAAATTAAAGGGGATATATAGTACTTACATAAATATTTTCCCTACTTACTGTGATCAGCACAAAAATAGAAAAATAAAATACATTGTCATGTTCATATAAAATATTAGATCATATTTTCTAAAATATTGTTGAAACTGTTGTAATATTAACCACTTTAATACCAGATACTTTCACCCCCTTCCTGCCCAGGCCAATTTTCAGCTTTCAGCACTGTCGCGCTTTGAATGACAATTGCGCGATCATGCAGCCCTGATCCCATATGACATTTTTTAACATTTTTTTTTCACACAAATAGAGCTTTCTTTTGAAAAAATATTGATGATATCTAATATTTTAATATTATTAGGCATTTCCAGATGATTAGTATTGATAGTCAGACTCAAAGTGTGATTTTATTGTCACACAATTGGCATCATAAATTCAATGTAAAAATAATAACAGTTCAGTGTAGGTAAAAATAAATAAGAAATACAATAAGTAGTTATAAAGATGTGACAAGCTTATGGAAGCTTGTGTACCTCATAGCTGTGCTTCTTATCTCCAGGCTTCATAGTGTGAGAAAAAATTAATAGGATATGACGTTGTCCTCGGCTTCAGAGAGAAAACACCTGTTTAAGCTTGTTAGAGAGTACGGTATATGAATAGACTTTGTGTGGGTGTGTGTGTGTGTGTGTGTATGTATGTGAGTGAGCATTTGTTAGACTTGTGCAGAATGAAAAAATGTGTTTAGTTTTGTTTCGTTTTGATTCGTTATATACATAAATTCTATTAGTTAAATTTGTTTAACCCGTTTAATTTGTTTTCGGAATTTGTTTTGTTTATTCATATTCAAATCAATTACAATTTTTGGAATTCGAATCCAAATCGATTCAAATATTTTTCGAATCAATTTCAATTTCAAATAGTTTTAGTGTTACAAGGTCTCAGGTGTAAATGGGGAGCAGGTGTGTTAAATTTGGTGTTATCACTCTCACTCTCTCATACTGGTCACTGGAAGTTCAACATGGCACCTCATGGCAAAGAACTCTCTGAGGATCTGAAAAAAATAACTGTTGCTCTACATAAAGATGGCCTAGGCTATAAGAAGATTGCCAAGACCCTGAAACTGAGCTGCAGCACAGTGGCCAAGACCATACAGCGGTTTAACAGGACAGGTTCCACTCAGAACAGGCCACCGCCATGGTCGACCAAAGAAGTTGAGTGCATGTGCTCAGCGTCATATCCAGAGGTTGTCTTTGGGAAATAGACGTATGAGTGCTGCCAGCATTGCTGCAGAGGTTTAAGGGTTGGGGGGACAGCCTGTCAGTGCTCAGACCATACGCCGCACACTGCATCAAATTGGTCTGCATGACTATCGTCCCAGAAAGTAGCCCCTTCTAAAGATGATGCACAAGAAAGCCTGCAAACAGTTTGCTGAAGACAAGCAGACTAAGGACACGGATTACTGGAACCATGTCCTGTGGTCTGATGAGACCAAGATAAACTTATTTGGTTCAGATGGTGTCAAGCGTGTGTGGTGGCAACCAGGTGAGGAGTACAAAGACAAGTGTGTCTTGCCTACAGTAAAGCATTGCGGTGGGAGTGTCATGGTCTGGGGCTGCATGAGTGCTGCCAGCTCTGAGGAGCTACAGTTTATTGAGGGAACCATGAATACCAACATGTACTGTGACATACTGAAGCAGAGCATGATCCCCTCCCTTCAGAAACTGGGCCGCAGGGCAGTATTCCAACACGATGACGACCCCAAACACACCTCCAAGATGACCACTGCCTTGCTAAAGAATCTGAAGGTAAAGGTGATGGACTAACCAAGCATGTCTCCAGACCTAAACCCTATTGAGCATCTGTGGGGCATCCTCAAACGGAAGGTGGAGGAGCACAAGGTCTCTAACATCCACCAGCTCTGTGATGTCGTCATGGAGGAGTGGAAAAGGACTCCAGTGGCAACTTGTGAAGCTCTGGTGAACTCCATGCCCAAGAGGGTTAAGGCAGTGCTGGAAAATAATGGTGGCCACACAAAATGTTGAGACTTTGGGCCCAATTTTAACATTTTCACTTAGGGGTGTACTCACTTTTGTTGCCAGTGGTTTAGACATTAATGGCTGTGTGATGAGTTATTTTGAGGGGGCAGAAAATTGATACTGTTATACAAGCTGTACACTCACTACTTTACATTGTAGCAAAGTGTCATTTCTTCAGTGTTGTCACATGAAAAGATATATTTACAAAAATGTGAGGGGTGTACTTACTTTTGTGAGATACTGTATATCTGCTGTCTTTCTACATTCTTTGGAAAGTGCGGATTGTGTTAGAAATCTTTCTTACTCTTCTAGCAGTGGGAGTCTGGGCGTAAACTGTGTGAGAGCTGATTGGAGGAAAGGTCCCCACTCCACATAGGCAGAGGAACGAAGGAACATGGAGAGCTGTAGTCTGAATAGACAAGTTCTCTGCTTTTCTACTGTTAAGCTCCCTCCCAGACACAAATTTTCAGCTTTTGATAACAGAAAAACAAGCACTCCTGCGCACGAGTTGATCATCAAGCAATCAATAGTTTGTAACGATGGCACTGGCTTTGCTGCCCTTCATGGATAGGGGTATCCTAGTAACAAACGAAAAGAAAAAGAACAAGGGCGCACCAGCCTAGTGTATTATCGTTAGGATAAATTTATTTAAAAGCAATGTAAAAGGCTACTCACAAAAGTAGTAAAAAGGTTCGCAATGAACAAGTGGTTCCATAGATGGCTGCAGCATGTAGGACCCAAAACGCACTTCAACCGATCATGAAGGACGTTGATAGGAGTCACTGCCGGCTAACACGTTTCGAAACGCAAAGCTTCTTCATCAGAGCCAAGCAGTCATTTCAGCTGCTGTTATCTCATGTGTCGGAGAGCTTGTCAGAAGTGACTCTGCTGATAACAGAGGAACGGAGAAACAGAAAGAAACAGCACTTATGGCTTTGGAGAGAGGTAAGTAAACACTACAGAAATATATGCTTAGGTCAAACTTCATTAAGGGGGTTTACAACCACTTTAATTATAAACCTGCCTGGGCTCCCCTGTTGAGCTGATGGGGCCCAGTACAACAGGACTGGTTGTATTGCCTTAACAGTGGCCTTGATCCTCAATATTTTGCCAAGATTCTCCAAGATTCACTCAGTGAAAATGACATTCACTGATATTTGAAAACATCTGTCCTTCAATAGGAAAAGGACTTTACTGTAAAGTTTGCCTTCCTATTTACTTGACATGCTCTCAAGTTAGGTTTTACTAAATTCATATGGATAGAGCTTTTCAATATTTGCATTTTCTACTAAAAATACATTGATTATCTATGGAGAGTGCTGAACCTGTATTTTAAACACAGGTCATTTAAAAAAATTCATATAGAAGAACAGCATGCCCCCTTTTCCCCCTTCCAAAGTTAACATGCCTGGCACACCAGGCATACGGGGTGATATTCCCTTCTAATATTTTTAAGAAGTGAGACCCAAAATAGTAATTATACCATTAATTTGGAAAAATTCTTCTTCTACCATAAGACAGGTCATCAACACCGTTAGGAAGCTCTTCCAAATTATTGTCATTGCCTTGACTTATTTTTCTCTGTAGATGAAAGGAGTCAACTTGACTCCACATAACTAATGAAAGAATTCTACGAGCATCTAGGCAACCTTATATACACCAACCCTCCACAGAGCTGTGAGTTCTCAGAATTTGTGAGTAATCTGCTTCAATGTCAAGCTTATATCTTTCAATACAACTCTATGCTTCTTCCAGCAATCTAGTTCAGTGGATGATGATAGTTAAAAAAAGGGGTGAGCTTCCTAAGGTATGGATCAATAAAGTATACCGTATATACTTGAGTATATGCCGAGTTTTTCAGCACATTTTTTTGTGCTGAAAATGCCCCCCCTCGGCTTATACTCGAGTCTGTGTCCATCTTCAAATTTGTGCGCCTGACCCTGGCCAGCCGTAGGTCCCCTGGACCCCAAACTTGGCACACATGTAGCCCCACTCTTCCTCTACAAGTGTGCAAAGTTTGTTGTCCAGGGGACATACGGCCGGGGAGCACCGATTTTTCAAAGCCGGGAACCCCTTCCATAGACTCCCATGTTAAACGTCAGTCTAGTCACACAGCGCCGGAGATCAGGTAGGGAGATTGGGCACAGTGAGGCATGGACACAGTGAGGCATGGGCACAGTGACAGTGAGACATGGGCACATTGAGGCATGGACACAGTGAGACACAGTGAGGCATGCACATGGGAAAAGTGAGGCACAGCGAGGCATGCAGATGGACACCCTAGGCTTATACTCGAGTCAATAATTTTTCCCAGTTTTTTGTGGTAAAATTAGGTGCCTCGGCTTATATTCGGGTCGGCTTATACTCGAGTATATACGGTAATTAATATAGTTTTTTTCTGCCCCATCATGCCCTGTGTGGTGACGTTACAAGGGTGCGGGGTCTTTGGATGACGTCATTGGATGGCCACGCCCCATTGCTACATAAATAATGGCACATGCCAGAGCTAACACAACAGTGGGAGCTAGCATAAGGAGAAGACATCTGGAGGAAGAAGAACCGGAGGCAGGAGAACCAGAGGAAGAAGACAGCAGAGGGAGAAGAACCGGAGACAGAAGAATCAGAGGAAGAAGACAGCAGAACGAGAAGAACCAGAGACAGAAGAACCCAGAGGAAGAAGACAGCAGATGGAGAAGAACCGGAGACAGAAGAATCAGAGGAAGAAGACAGCAGAGGGAGAAGAACCAGAGACAGAAGAACCCAGAGGAAGAAGACAGCAGATGGAGAAGAACCGGAGACAGAAGAATCAGAGGAAGAAGACAGCAGAGGGAGAAGAACCAGAGACAGAAGAACCCAGAGGTAGAAGACAGCGGAGGGAGAAGAACCGGAGACAGAAGAATCAGAGGAAGAAGACAGCAGATGGAGAAGAACCGGAGACAGAAGAATCAGAGGAAGAAGACAGCAGAGGGAGAAGAACCAGAGACAGAAGAACCCAGAGGTAGAAGACAGCGGAGGGAGAAGAACCAGAGACAGAAGAACCCAGAGGAAGAAGACAGCAGATGGAGAAGAACCGGAGACAGAAGAATCAGAGGAAGAAGACAGCAGAGGGAGAAGAACCAGAGACAGAAGAACCCAGAGGTAGAAGACAGCGGAGGGAGAAGAACCAGAGACAGAAGAACCCAGAGGAAGAAGACTCCAAAACCCCCACCCCCCATGTTGAGGGTATGTGGCCTGGTATGGTCCAGTAGGGGGGGCACTCACCCCCCCTTTTCCTGACTTGCTGGGCTGCATACTCGGATAAGGTCTGGTATGTATTTTTTATTTTTTTTGGTGTGGGGGTTCCACTCAAAATCTTTAAAGGTCTGGTATGGTCTTGGCGGTGGACCCCACGTTTTTTTGTTTTTTCATTTTGATGTGGGGTTCCCTTTCAAGATCCTCAGAGTACAAGTCGCACCACAAGTCGGTTCATGATGATCTGACTTGGAAACGACTTGAGAATTTACCCCCTTTCCTGAATAGGCCATTTTTTTGATACAGAGTTATTTTAACTGACAATTACGTGCGACACTGTACCCAAATAAAATGTAACTACTTTTCTTCCCAAAAATAGAGCATTCTTTTGGTGGTATTTGATCACCACTGCATTTTCATTTTTTTCGCTATAAACAAAAAAATTGCGACAATTTTGAAAAAAATATAAATTTTTTTACATTCTGCTATAAAACACATCCAATAAAAAAAAATAAAAAAATCTAATTTCTTCATCAGTTTAGGTCAATGTGTATTCTGTTACATATTCTTAGTATAAAAAAAAAAAATCCCCAAAGAGCGTATATTGATTGGTTTGCGCAAAAGTTATAGCGTCTACAATCTATGGGATATATTTATGGAATTTCTATATTTTTTTTTGCAATCAGCAACTTATAGAGGGACTGTGATATTGCGGTGGACAAAGCGGACACTAACTGACTCTTTTTATACAGATACATTCATCTGCTTTAAACAATATGCACTGTCACTGTACTAATGACACTGGCTGGGAAGAGGTTAATATTGGGGTGATCAAAGGGTTAACTGTGTGCCTAACTTGTGTCTGCGCACTGTGGGGGAGGTGCTTTTACTAGCGGAAGGCATGGATCAAAGTCCCTGCTTTGCAGGAATACAGGATCCGTGCCTTCTTTACATAGGCAGATCGCTGTTCTGCCTGTGTACTGAACAATCGGTGGGTGTCAGTGGACAGTCGCGCTCACGACCCAGAAGTGTGGGATCATGTATATATACGTGATCCTGCGCATAGCAGCCGCCCTGTAGCAGCAAAGATACATGTAGCGATACCCTCAGCTAAGAGGGCTGCAGTATTAGTTTTGGGCCCTGAAGACAGCTCCGCCAACCCCCGGCAATTTACTCGACCCACTCTGGCACAGTTAGCCTAGGGTAATATATCTTAGGCTCTATGGAATATTCAGACACCAATACAAATAGTAAAAGAATAATGAGTTTACTCTCTCTTATTAAGATAAATCAACAGTAAAAACAGATAACATGTGCTTCTAGCAGAGCCCTGCAGCAAATGATACCCTACACATTAATGGAACACAGTAATGGCGTGCCACGTGTGGCGACCGTTAACTAAGCACCCTGTGGCGCAGCTACTAAACTCTAATACCCGGTCAGGCCTGACCCTATAACTCAGTCTCTAGGGGATGAATTCTTTGCATGAAAGTCTTTAAACGGTGGTGCACATTTCAGGATGGAACACATTTGTAATCCAAAAAGGGTAAAAGTACCAACACGGAACACTTCACTAGAGATCAGTTTGACTCAGTTCTGCTATGGATCTCCAGTGAGGACTCAAATATGAACTGGTGGGCCACGGCAGTCTGTAGGCCTAACAATAGTGTAAAGTATATGGATTGAGCAGGTGCTCGCTCACCCCTCCGGACGCGATCCCAGTCCGGGACTTCCACCTGCTGTGTCTCCACACACAGCGTCTGCAGCGGTCGGGTCTCCGGCTCAGCAACGGTTGAGGATGACCAAGTCAGATGACACCTAGGCTCGCAATGGGGTGAAAGGCTCTTTGGGTAGCGGCGCAAGGCCCCAGGCTTCAGGCCTTGCACCACAGCGGATCCGCACAGGAAGATCTGTCCACACAAGTCTTGTGTCCCAAAGAGGCCGAGCTTAGCCTCGCCTCCTCCTTATATAGCTCCACCCATGAGTCTCTGTGGTGACAACACTGCACCCTGGGTGCCAGGGGGGGTTCTGGGAAAGGTAGTCCAATGAGTCTTAAAGGAGACCCCGCTACACACTCCCCCCACTTAAACTCTTTGGTCCCCAAAGATAATTCTAACATACACTGCGTACAACCCTAGACAACGTTGCGTATGATGTCGGCATAGGGAATTCCCACCAAAACAGAGGGGTTGAATTCCCTTGCCCACAGGTCACATTACTCTGAGTGGCCTGCCTAACTGTGCCAGAGAGTGAGTTGGGGCTGCCCTCCACCAAATGAACAGTGGAGGGATCCGGATTCTCTGCACTCCTCCTGGCAGTGACCACAAAATCTTCTGAGCTATTCCCCATATGTGGGTAGGTCAACCTTCTGGGAGGCCTTATGACTCTGAGCCCTTTGCTCTCTTGGGGTTTCTGGCTCTGGCGCCACAGGCTCTTCTTCCATAGCAGGCTCGGGCAACACACGGGCTCTGGAACATCTGCTTCAGGAGCCAAAGGATACATAGAGTCTCTAGGGTCCTCTTCTGAGTAAGTGTCGCAGGCATCCTCCCAATGGTCTGACAAAGGACTAGATGGGATGAACTCAGTGGCTTCTGCATTCAGTGTTCCATCTATAGTGTCTTCAGTGGTTGGAAGATCTATAGCAGAAGTTCCTGGAGTTGGGGAAGGCCACAGCCAATCAAGTTCTGTTCCTTCATCTCCACTGAGTTCAGAGGCCTCCACATCTTCAGCTCGAGAGGCCTGGGACCTAGTGTTTGGTCTGGGGGTATCAAGGATGGAGGCTGGTTCAGGAGAGTCTCTCGCTGGAGGTATCCTGACTGCTTCGGCAAGTGGGAGCAGATGGTTCCTGTGCCAGGTCTTCAGTGGCCCTACCTTCCCCTCTGGCTTCAACTTGTAAACAGGTAGGCCTGGCAGCTTCTTACAGATGACATAGGGTTCGGGCCTCCATCTGTCCGCAAGTTTCTGTTTACCGGGGACCCCCAGATTGCGCAGTAGTACTTGGTCCCCAGGCTGTAGATCCTGGACCCAGACCTTCAGGTCGAAGTTTCTTTTATTTTGAGCTCCCCTTTGATCTGAGGCCGCTTGGGCCTGTTCATAGGCTACCTTCAGGCTGTGTCTGAGCCTGTCCACATATCCCTTGTGGGATGTGGCTGAGGAATGGTCCAAGGACGTGCCAAAGGCCAGGTCCACGGGCAACCTTGCTTCTCTCCCAAACGTGAGTCGATAGGGGGAGTAGCCTGTAGCATCACTTGTGGTACAGTTGTAAGCGTGGACTATAGCTGCTATGTGTCTGCTCCAATGCTGTTTCTTTTCACTATCCAGGGTTCCCAACATGTTGAGTAGGGGTCGGTTAAACCTCTCCGGCTGAGCATCTCCTTGTGGATGGTAAGGTGTGGTTCGAGTTTTCTTGATCCCTAACGAATCCAGGAGTTTCCGGATCAGCCCACTCTCAAAGTCCCTTCCTTGGTCTGAATGGAGTCGCTGCGGTAATCCATAGTGGACGAAATACTTCTCCATAAGTACCTTGGCCACCGTGGAAGCCTTCTGGTCTTTGGTTGGAAAAGCTTGAGCATACCGGGTGAAATGATCGGTTATCACCAGAACATTTCCTAGTCCACTCAGGTCGGGTTTGAGACAGAGAAAATCAATGCATACCAGATCCATTGGGCCTTGACTTTGTAGATGACCCATTGGGGCAGCTTGATGGGGTAAATTCTTCCTCTGCATGCAGCGTGCACATGAGTGGCAGTACTCTTCTACTTCTGCCCTCATGCAAGGCCAATAGAACCGACTTCTGACGAGTTGAAAGGTCCTTTCCGCCACTAGGTGGCCGTGATTGTCATGCAGGGCAATCAGAACAGTCTCTCAATGTTTTTCCGGAAGGAACAATTGCCATTTATCTTCCAGGCCATCAGAGGGGCCCCTTCGGTAGACCACTCCCTGATGCACCTGTAACCTGTCCCACTCTTTCCTCAACAGGCGAGCTTCCTTTGAGGAGTGGCGCAGGAGTCTATTTGGATCCTGATTCTCCAGGGCTTCCAGGACCAATTTCCTCATGGGGTCTTCTAATTGGTCGCATCTCAGCTCCTTTTTGGACAGTTTCAGCAGATTGTCTTCTTCCAGTTGGGTTACTCCACAGTATTGTTTGAGGACTCCTACCATGGTAACTCCTATCTCTTCTGCCCTCGAGCCTCCTCTGGCTTGTAATTCAGCCCCTTGACAAAGGGCCCGCACCCCGTCAGGTGCCACTTGAGTCCAGTCTTCTGTGTCACTGGTGGGGGCATGAGATCTCCTGGACAGAGCGTATGCGTCTCAATTTTCAGCCCCTGGCCTGTACTTTAGGCTGAAATTGAATCCAGACAGTGCGGCCAGCCATCTGTGTCCAGTGGCGTCCAGCTTTGCCGTGGTGAAAAGGTAGGTGAGGGGGTTGTTGTTGGTCTTCACAGTGAACTCCGCCCCATACAGGTAGTCTTTAAGCTTGTCTACTACCGCCCACTTAAGGGCCAGAAACTCCAGGTTGTGAGTGGGGTAGTTCTTCTCAGAGGGGGTCAGGCTCCTGCTCACGTAGGCAACGGGTCGCAGTTGTCCTTCGTGTTCTTGGTAAAGTACTCCTCCCAGACCGTCATGACTAGCATCTACATGTAGTTCATAGGGTCTTGTTGGGTCTGCGTAGGCCAAGACTGGGGCAGTGGTTAGGCTCTTCTTCAACGCCTGGAAGGCCTCTTCACACTTCTGGTTCCACTGATCTCTGACTGACTCTCCCGGCTTCCTGGGTCCTGAGTCATCCTCTTCCCCTTCGGTCTTGAGTAGTTCATTCAATGGTCTGGCAATCCGGGCAAATCCCTCCACAAACCTCCTGTAATAGGAGCATAACCCCAAGAAGGATCTGAGTTCTGTTACTGTGGCGGGTCATGGCCAGGAGGTAACTGCCTCCAATTTCTCAGGGTCTGTGGCCACCCCTTCTTCAGACACTATGTGCCCCAGATAGTTCACAGAAGACTGGTAGAACCGACACTTCTTAGGCGAAAGCTTGAGTCCCTCCTCACTGAGTCTTCTCAACACTTTTTCCAGCCTCTCTTCGTGTTCTTCCAAGGTTCTGCCAAAGACAATGACGTCGTCCAGGTACACAAGGACTTCAATAAGATTCATGTCTCCTACAGTCTTTTCCATGAGACGTTGGAAGGTAGCAGGAGCTCCAGACAGTCCCTGAGGCATTCGATCAAACTCGAAGAACCCCACTGGGGTTATGAAGGCTGTCTTCTCCTTGTCTTCCGGTCGCATAGGGATCTGGTAGTATCCACTCTTGAGATCCATAACGCTGAACCACTTGGCTCCTGATAAACTCTGTAAAGCATCCTCTATCCTCAGAGTGGTGTACTGGTCGGGGATGGTTCTCCTGTTGAGAGTCCTGTAGTCTATACATAGCCTCAACGACCCATTCTTCTTCCTGACCACCACTATCGGGGAGGCATAGGGGCTTCTAGACTCCCGGATCACACCAGTCCTCTTGAGTTCTGCGAGTTATTCCCTCAGATCCTCCAGATCTGCTAGTGGGACCCGCCTGACCCTTTCTCTGAAGGGCTTGTCTTCTTGGAGGCGGATTCAATGGGTGGCACTCCTTGCACACCCCACATCGAACTCATCTTTGGAGAAGATCTTCTCCCATCTGGTCAACTGGGCCTTGGCTCTCTCTTTCCAAGCCCTGGATAGATTCGGGTTCTCCATGGACAGCTTCTCCCAAACATCTCCTCCTTCACCCGTCCCCTTGACTTCTGACAGGGTAACCGGGGCAGCAGGGCTCACCTGGCCCAGCAGCATTCTGGCTGGAATTTCCATGGGACCACCTGTAGTGTTCCTAACACTCACCGGAACTCTACAATGGGCCTTCTTCAGGGCCTTCAGCGGAATCACTTCTGGTATCACTTCCAGACCGGAGGGCTCTTCCCTTGGGTCGGACTCCAACATGACGAAGGGTCCGGGTATTTCCCAAGTAAGTTTCACAGTGGCCCTGAAACAGGTAACTTCGCCGGGTTGCAACACTACCCCTTCTCTTCCAAGTCTCCATACCTTCCCTATCCCCTCTCCAGGGGTCTTCTTCTCTAAGACCAGTCGTTGGTAGGCCGTCTTCAGCATGGGATGGATTCTGGTGGCAGCATGGCCCTTCTCTTTCACTAGAGGGGTCAGGAGTCTCCGGACCAGGTCCGTGTTTGTTCCTATTATAATGGAACTCTTGTTAGCTCCAGGCAGCCGAGGGCACACAACTGCCAGGGTGTCAAACACTTCGGCTTTCCCAGCCACAGATGGGTCGAACGTCACCTTTATGGGCAAATAGCCATCGTAAGGGAAGCTCTGGGTTCCTATTCCCCATATTTCCAGTTCCTCTATCTTCTGGATGGGTAGATGACTCAAGTGCTTATCGTATAAATCCCGGTATAGTAGGGTCACTTGTGCCCCAGTATCCAAGATGGCTCTGGTGTAGACTCCCTCCACTTGAATGGGCACTACAGGAGATGGGCCTACCAGCTTCTCCGGATATGGCCTGAAAGTGGTTGCCTTCTTCTGGTCTTTTCCCTTCGGACTCTCTCTTGTCAAACTCCCTTTGGACTTTAGTCTTTCTTGAGCCTGGTATGCATTGATTTCCCTCCTTTCAATGGGCGTACAGACCCGCTGAGGGATATTATTGTTTTTCTTAGGTGTGCATCCCCTTTGGGGAATGCTGTGCCTCTTCTGAGGGGTCTTGCCCCCTTTCTCTGGGGTGTATCTCTGTTGAGGGATGCTGTGTTTCCTCTGAGGGGTTTTGTCTCCTCTCTTCTTTAGCTTCTCATTCAGTTTGGAGCTCACTGAAGATGATGGGCACCCGGTTGACTCCTTCACCGGGGCCCTCTGGAGTTTCCCGCCGGCTTGCGGTTATCTGTTTTCTTTTTCTTGGGACTGGAACATGTAGCTGCAATGTGGCCAACTCCCCCACAGTTAAAACAGATTATATCCCCCCAGTCTTGTAGGGATGCGGGTGCCGAAACAACTGGGAACAGTTCCTTCCTTGCTACCTCTTTCTCTGGACCCTGTGTGTCTTTCGCCATCAGAGAGGTCAGCATCTCTAACACCTGAGACATTTGTGATTTCAAAGTGTCCACTTCTGAGTCCCTTTCTGGAGTCATCAGCGAGTTGACCATCACTGGTGTAGGAGCATAACTTGTCTTTATCATTTGCTGATCCTTCTGCAGTGCCTCTTCATCTCTGATGATTTTTATCAAATCAGAGTAAGTCAGTGACGTTCCTCCTCCCGAGGTTTTCAGGTGCAACCAGACTGGATCCGAGCGCACCGCTCCCTTTAAGACTTGCTTCATTCTTGCCGCATCTGTATCTTGGGGCATCATTCCCTTCTTCAAGACAATCTTACACAGCAACTTGTTCAGTCTTCTGACATACTCTGAAAGCTTTTCATTTGGCTGTTGGAAAGTATGTTTAAATTGGTAGACCATTTCTGTCACCTTTTCTAACTGACCGAACTCTTCCTGTAGCATGGCTAGACAGTCTTGAGCCGTGCAGTCTGTATTCCCAAACCGGAAACTTTTCACTGCTTCTGCTGCTGCGCCTTTAAGGCTTTCTATCACTCGTTACCTCTTCTGCGCTTCAGGCTCCTCCCATGCCTCCACTGCTTGTAATGCCTGTTCCACCCAAGTATCAATGTCTTCCTCCCCTGCAGGGACAGGGAGCTTCCCTGAGAACGTCTTTAGTCTCCGGTAGCTAGTCTCTACATGCACCGTGCTTGTCTTCTGACACTTGGTTAGCAGATCCCCTATTGCCTTTATCAGTTCTGGTGATATAGCAGCGACAGGTGCAGGCGCCACCGGAGGCGTCGCCCTGTCTCCTCTTTCAGGTGGGGTTCGGGCCGCAGCCTGCGGTGATCCCGTTGGTGATGGTTCCTTCTTTACAGTTACTGTGTGCGCCAACCTTTAGGTTCTGTTGTCTGGCGTCTGCACACACTTGCGCTTGCAAGCCTCTGGCATCCCGTCCCAGTACTCCACTAGTGCATATTGATATGAGATGTCTGGGTCTGACTTTATCTCCGTCACCCACGGTGTGTGATCTGGGGACACTGACTTCATTAACTCCTCTACCGTCTCAGTCGACCATTCCTCCCCTGGGAGGCTGATGACTATCGACTGGTTTGGCTCTGCCCTAGAGGCTTTGCACCACGCTTCTACTGCTTGCGGGTCCATGGGGTCCATGCCGGCACTTCTGGCGTTCACCTGCTGTATCAGGATCCCGGACGAGAACCCCCACGTGTAGCGATACCCTCAGCTAAGAGGGCCGCAGTATTAGTTTTGGGCCCTGAAGACAGCTCCGCCAACCCCCGGCAATTTACTCGACCCACTCTGGCACAGTTAGTTTAGGGTAATATATCTTAGGCTCTATGGAATATTCAGACACCAATACAAATAGTAAAAGAATAATGAGTTTACTCTCTCTTATTAAGATAAATCAACAGTAAAAACAGATAACATGTTCTTCTAGCAGAGCCCTGCAGCAAATGATACACTACACATTAATGGAACACAGTAATGGCGTGCCACATGTGGCGACCGTTAACTAAGCGCCCTGTGGCGCAGCTACTAAACTCTAATACCCGGACAGGCCTGACCCTATAACTCAGTCGCTAGGGGATGAATTCTTCGCATGCAAGTCTTTAAACGGTGGTGCACATTTCAGGAACACATTTGTAATCCAAAAAGGGTAAAAGTACCAACACGGAACACTTCACTAGAGATCGTTTGACTCAGTTCTGCTATGAATCTCCAGTGAGGACTCAAATATGAACTGGTGGGCCACGGCAGTCTGTAGGCCTAACAATAGTGTAAAGTATATGGATTGAGCAGGTGCTCGCTCACCCCTCCGGACGCGATCCCAGTCCGGGACTTCCACCTGCTGTGTCTCCACACACAGCGTCTGCAGCGGTCGGGTCTCCGGCTCAGCAACAGTTGAGGATGACCAAGTCAGATGCCACCCAGGCTCGCAATGGGTTGAAAGGCTCTTTGGGTAGCGGCGCAAAGCCCCAGGCTTCAGGCTTTGCACCACAGCGGATCCGCACAGGAAGATCTGTCCACTCAAGTCTCGTGTCCCAAAGAAGCCGAGCTTAGCCTCGCCTCCTCCTTATATAGCTCCACCCATGAGTCTCTGTGGTGACAACACTGCACTCTGGGTGCCAGGGGGGGTTCTGGGAAAGGTAGTCCAATGAGTCTTAAAGGAGACCCTGCTACATACAATAGGGCGGTTGTAAAGTGGTTAAACAAAAACTAATAAGCCGTGAAGGAAGAAATGCTTTTTTGAAAAGCACGTTTTTTTATATATTTTCAGAGTACCTGTGTACATTGTTGTCTTTACAGGTGAAATTAGTTACATAATGATAAAATAGTACTTTGAAGACTTCTATAAAGCAAGTAAAAAGAGGAAGGAGGTTTTTGTACGGCTCTTTATCACTGTGTGAATGGTACAGCACCGGTATACAGACACTGATATGTGGCTTCATCTTGTTTTTCTGCTTTGCTGATTGTTAAGGTGTAATCATTTCCTGAGTAAGAACCACTAAACCGCTCTGAGACCCCAGTGTGTCTCTGGTTATTCTTATAGATAAGAGGTTTTGGTGATTGTCTAGATTTCTGTTGGTACCAACTTAAGTAGCTGGTAGAAGAACTCAGTTTACATGTGATGGTGACTGTATCTCCTGGTGACACCGTAATGTGATCTGGAGTCTGAGTTATCACCATCTGACCACAGGATCCTGAGGATGGAGAGAAAGAGACATATAGAATATAATATTACTACTAATATTAATAATATATGCTTTATAACTTATGTTACAGTCCTTGATTTTAATAAATTCTCACCCTGAATATAAAGCAGTATGAGAGGCAGCAGAACCCCCTGAGAAGCCATCTTGATGTCTCTGCACTGACACACACAGACTACTGAGATGTCACCTGTACAATGTCTCCTATATAACAGCTGCAATCATTAGGGGGGACCCCCCCCCCCCCGACATCACATATGGAGAACAGGAAACATGCAAATCACTGTAGCAGCTTTATTCATTAAATAGCTCTACATTCTTCCATTCTAAATCTAAGTGCAGAGCCAGTTCACTTTTCTAAGGTCGGACCAGTACAAGAGAAATTATTTTTGGTTGCTAAGGGTTATTATACTTAAGAATTAAGAGAACATTAGGTCTGCCATTGCTGACCTTTCCTTCAGAAAAAGCTAGGTACCTGGCTGTCAGTTGAGGAGTTCTGATTTCACTAGGACTTACTGATCTGCATGCTTGTTATCACTCAGAAAGCATTGACATTGAATTACAGCCAGACAACTAGAATTATTAAAATGAGTTCAGCAATGGCTGTGAAGCACACTCGTATATTAGTGCAGGGTGTTAGGTGAATTTAGTTGGCTCCTCTGTAATCAGTGGAGCAGAGGTTGACTATTCAGGCCTGCTCAGTGTCTCACAGGCTACTGTTCTGATTATGTCCCCTTGTATGCTAGAGGATTCTAGAATTATAGTGGAAGGGAGAACCGAGTGAGCAGCCTGAAGTGCTAGAGGTTCCACTAGGAAGACATTGAGGACGCAGCTAAGCCTTAGCTGTGGGGGGGGGGGGGGTTGGGTTATTTGCAAGCTTAGTCCTGTAGTCAGTTTGGATCTCGAGAGGCTCACTGGAGAAAGCCGGGAGGAAGTTGGCTGGAAGTGTCCAGCTGTCCTATAGTGGCGAGAGCCCACATCTCCCTCACTGAGTGGTTATCGGAAAGAGGCAACCAATGATCCTGTGGCTATGTGCGTAGATGATCCAAGTGTTCAGAAGTCAGCGACTGTGTGCAGCCCTTGGTCTCTGGGAGAAGTCATAGTCACTGACAGCATAGAGATTCTGCAGAACATTTTTGTACAATTCAGCCCTCAAAGTCTTCAGTTCACCAGTTTCTGGGATATTCCATGCTCCCTTCACCCCATCCAAGTTGAGCATTCCAATAAAAACCCTAAAAAGACACTTCTAGACAATTTTGGGGAATGGAACTCAGTTCACCAGTGGGTCTTTAGGAGGTGTGCTATAGATGTCTCAGTATAATCTCCACCTACTGGCAGAACAAGAGATTGCAACATTTATTAAATAATTATAATAATTAATATTTCACCACTTTAAAAGCAAAGTTCAACTGTAGCAAAAATTCAAAAAAGAAAACATTCATGTTTGCAGAAAAAAAACGTGCCATTATTATTTCTTTGTCAAATGAATCCACAAAGCAAGGCAACCACAATCAGTGGATCACAGTTGCAAATGGCAAGTTACTGCAGACTCTTCCTCTACTCCCCTGTCTGTACTAAGGTACAGGCTTTCAGTTAGAGCAGTGGTCTCTAAACTTTGGCTGATGCAGCCCTCTGCTTGCCCTAATTCGGCCCTTGAGACACTTTTCCTTCAGCTGACAACAATGAAGGGGCACCATTCCTCACACTGACGCCATTAAAGGTTCACTATTGATCTTTTATTGAAAAGAATCAAGCAACCAATTTTATACAAAAGTAAAAAACAAAACCATAGTACAAAACTTCAACAGAAAACAAAGGAATACACATCCATGTTCAGAATATATACAATATATACATAATCCACTACCAAAACATCCCTAGAAAACTATCTACATAAAGCAGCAGAGAGGGCCTAAGAGGCACAACCCATCACCTATGTACGCAGCCATTTATCAAAAATTAATCAAAAATACTGATAATCTAGGGTGATACGAGACAGACAGCCACACCCGGGAAAGAGACTCCTGGTAGTCAGGGAGGCTTGAAACCCCTCCACGCCTTCAACCAAGCCCCCCGACCCCGCTTGTCTCTCTCAAGCTCCCGAATCTTTCCCACCTCATGCAAAATGTCATACACCACCACCTCAACAGGAAGGAGTTTTTGCCGAATGCTGACCTGACACTGTGCATTCCAGGTGAAATAACGGACTACTAGGCTAACTAAAAAAAGTGTATCCAAACAAAAACCCCACCGGTATTGAATGCTCCGTACACCCACTCAGCATAACCCAGCCTGGAGAGGAAAGGGACACAGAGGGCCCGCCCCACCTGTTTGTACACCTCTATGTTAAAAGGGCAATGAAGCAGAAAATGGTCCATAGTCTCCTCCTCATCTGCACACTCCTCCCGAGGACAGCTACGATCCATCCCACTGCGGAATTTCAAATTTCCCCGAACATAGAGCTTCCCATGGAAGCACAACCAGGCCAGATCCCTAAATTTAGGGGGTACTCTATCCAAATTAATCAGTCTTAACCCCGCCCTCAAAACTGGGCCCGGGCAATCCCTTAAGGCCAGTGGGTCATGAAAGACTTCGCTCAAGACTCGACTCATAAGGACTTTCCTTGGAACCGATCTGAGATCTTCAGCCGACAATCGCCACTGCCGCAGTAACTTCAGGCACGGAGAGACATAGGCTGGTAGCTGACCACGATGACCCCTGCGATTCTTCACTTGGCCACCTTCTTCCCAAAGTCGTAGAAAAGGCCTAAACCAAGATCTAAATATGCCTACCCATCCAGGAGGTTCCACTGCAAGCATATTACCAATGTTAAACTTTAGAAATAGCAGTGAAAAGAAAAGAACTGGGTTGACCATACCTAAGCCACCCTCCCTCCTGGATAGGTAGGTGACATTCCTCTTGATGGGGTTCAGTCTGTTCCCCCACAGCATCTGGAAGAACACACTACTGACCCTAGCATAGAGAGACACTGGCAAGATGCAGACAAAGCTGACATACAAGAAGATCGGAATCAGGTAAGTCTTAATCAGATCAACCCTTTCCCTCATAGATAACTTCCATCTCTTCCAGCTGACCACCTTAGTATTGGCAATTTCCAGTCTGCCTTCCCAGTTTTTGAGGCCATAATCGCCGGGTCCAAATTCAATGCCTAGTATCTTAATTCTTTCCTGGGGCACTGGAAAGGTGTCCGGGAGATCAAACCCCTCACCATCCTTTCCCATCCAGAAAACTTCAGTCTTTTCCTGATTGATCTTGGAGCCTGATGCTTCAGAATACCGTGATGTCAGAGAGACCACCTCCTCCGCTTCATCCGTCCCAGTGACAATCACCGACACATCGTCTGCATAGGCAACAACCCTCAATGGCGGCTCACCCGGGAGCCCCACTGGTACCCCACACAACATGCCGCTCTCTAGCCTCCTGATGAAGGGGTCGATTGCAAACACATAGAGCAGGGGACTCAGGGGACAACCCTGGCGCACCCCGGAGCCAACCTCAAAGGACTGTCCAACCCAACCATTAACAAGAGGGAAGCTTTCTGCCCCCTTATACAAGACTTTCAGCCAATCGACAAAACCACCCGGCAGACCGTACTTACTAAGGAGCAACCACAGGTACTCATGGTTAACACGATCAAAAGCCTTTGCCTGATCCAATGTCAGCAAATACTTTCCCCAGCCTGCAGCCCTGCACCGCTCCAAGGCCTCCCGGACAGCTAAAACCGCTGTGAAGGTGCTCCTACCCTGGACCGAACTGTGCTGATGGCGAGAAAGCAAAGACTCTGCCACTGACGATAGGCGCCAGAAAAATATAATTTGCCAGTATCTTTCTATCGACATTAAGAAGGCTGATGGGGCGCCAATTCTCAATTATCGAAGGATCTTTACCCTTTGAAAGAAGAATCACAGCCGAGTGCCTCATGGAAGGGGAAAGCACCCCCTCAGAAAGGCAACTGTTAAAAACCTCTACCAAATGCGGGGCCAGAATAGACTTAAAGGCTTTGTAAAACTCCGCCGTCAAGCCATCCGGTCCAGGCGACTTTTTGATGGCAAGCTGTTCAATTGCCCTCATCACCTCTTCGACTGTGATCTCCTCTGTCAAATTCATCAATGGAACATCTCCACCATTTTGACCTGGAGTAGAGTCCAAAAAGCTTTCCATCTTGTCACGATCAAGCTCTTTCCTCCCAAGAAGGTCGGCATAAAAGGACCTCACAACCTCCAGAATCCCTGACCTGGACTTTGTCAAGGAACCTGTACTGTCCTTAAGGCCAACGACCGTTTTAACAGCTACACCTTGTTTGCAGTTCTGGTAAGGGTCAGGCGAGTGGTACTTCCCATAGTCCCTCTCCAGAACCAAAGAGGCATGCCGGTCATATTGACACTTCCTGAGAAGGAGTTTCACTTCGGAGATTGCCCCAGGATCTCCTCCTCTCGAAACAAGAATATCCAGCTTCCTCCATAAACGTTGGTAGGTCATGTATTTATTAAACTGATTTATATTGGCTAGGCCCCTGAAGAATCCAGCGATCCTCTTTTTGGTCAGCTCCCACCACTCAGCCTTGCTGCTACAAAAGTCCAGGATGGTCACCTGTGCCTGAAAGAATTCCTCAAATGATTGTCTAACATGTTCTTCCTTGAGTAGAGTCGAATTTAATCTCGAGATGCCCTTGCCCCTCTGAGGGGCGTCTGAAGCATTCAGTACCACAGATAGCATACAGTGATCAGAGAACTCTACTGCCTGCACCACTGGGGGCGAGAAAGCAGAGGCCTCCTTCAAAAAAAACCTATCTATCCTACTCTATTACCACGATGAAAAGTGAACCCGGTGTCATCTGGGAGGTGCTTAATGTGCACATCCACAAGACCAGCATCCCTAACCATACAATTTTAAAAAAACGCTATCATATCCCAGCCTGTCCTTGAAGTCCTTCCTGTCCTTGGGCCTAGTTACTGTATTAAAGTCACCTCCAAAGACCACTTGCCAGGATGTAAAAAGAAATGGCTTGATCCTTGTAAAAAGGCATTTCCTGTCCCACTTTGTGTGCGGCCCATAAACATTGATTAGGCGCAGGTCCTGCCCTCCCACAAGGACGTCTAAGACCATACATCTCCCAATCTCCACCTCAATAACCCGCCGGACAGTTACCATGCCGGTTTTAAACAACACCGCCACACCGCCGTAAGGCTCGGCCGCAAGAGACCAGTAAGATGGACCATACCTCCACTCTCTCTTGGCCATATGAATATCTGCCAAGGAGGTGAGCCTAGTCTCTTGCAAAAATAAAATTTCAGCATCTAATTGGCTGAACAAAAAGAAGGCCATAGAACGAGCTCTTACTGACTTAATGCTGGCGACATTAATTGTCACCACTTTTAACGGAGGGGGAACCGCCATTTGGGTTATTGGGTGGATTGCTTCTTAGCTCCCCTCTGCTGCTCATCACCAGAAGCCTCTCTCTTTCTAGAGGCCGCCTCAAAGTCCATTTCAGAATCGGAACTTCTTTCAGAAGAAGCTCCAGATGAAGAAATATCCCACTTGGAGGACCTATGACGGCTGGAGACAGGAACCGGAGCTTCCCGTCCCCGTTCCGTCCTCACCGCCTGCCTCTTCCGCCTCCCAACCTTCCTTCTCTCCTCCAGGTACCGCAGGTCAGCCTCAGAGATGCCCTCATCTCTTACTTTTTTCTTTAAAGTCTTTCCACAAGACTTCTTTACAGAGGAAGGGGCGCCCTTTTTAGTACACGCTGGTGGGGGGGGTGATCCCTTTAAGTCAGACTCAGGAGGGGTAGACTCCTGGGGGGTAACTGACTCGGGGGGCACAGACTTGGAAGGTTCTGACACAAGAGGAGAGGGTACAGTAGGCTGGGGGGACACAGAGACAGAAACAGAAGGAGTACTTACAGACACAGGAGGGGTGGCCACAGGAACTGGAGAGGGATCCTGAGCAGGACCGGGGGAGGGGGTCACCGCAGAGGAGGATGGTACACCAGGGGTCTCACCCTCCATCCTGTCCAGCCTTGACATGTCCTCTACTACCTCCTTCTCCATATTGTGCCAGGCTTCAGGACATCTGCTGTAGGGGTGGCCAAGGCGCAGGCACAGGTTGCACCTGATCATCTTAGTGCAGTCCTTATGACCCTGACCCCGACACACTGAACACATCAAGGCTGAACAGGAGGAGCTCAAGTGCCCCTTTTCTCCACAGCGGTGACACAGCTTCGGCTGACCAGGGTAGAAAACAGTCATCCTATCCCTCCCTATGAAAGCTGAGGAGGGCAGGTGACGGACAACATTCCCATCCCTGGCCAA
The DNA here is from genome assembly GCA_029206835.1 of Rana muscosa. Lineage (NCBI taxonomy): Eukaryota > Metazoa > Chordata > Amphibia > Anura > Ranidae > Rana > Rana muscosa. The sequence continues at coordinate 83,965,418 of CM055116.1, read as the reverse complement.
CCTGACTGTTACCGACCATCCCCCAGTCCAGATGTTACGCTCATCATGGATTTTATTAGGTTTGGTCAAAACTTCCCTATAGTTCTTTAACCAAACCTCTAAATCCCGAGCAGGAACACTCTCATTGGTCAGGATAATGGTTATTGTTTTTACTGTTGACCTCTGAGAAAGCGCAACTGGGACCAGACCTTCCCATTCAGGTCTTGACCTGCACCGAGCCTCATATCGCTCCCAGAACAGGTCAAGACCCTCTGGCCTGGTGAAACTAACCGTATAGTCCCTTGTCCCAGCTACGTGTATAAAGGCATACAGGTCATTTGCACCAAAACCCATCTCCAATATCAAGTCCACCACTTCACGCCGTGCTGGAGGGATGGCACCACCTTCCCATTTCAGGATAACTACATTACGTCTTGGACCCCCAGCAGGAGCCAGAGACCCAAGACCAGATCTTGGGGTGCTCAAGGTGGCAGCTTGCAGTGGAAAACCCCGCTTGGGAGCGGGACAACCAGGAGCAGAGTGTGCCACCTGTGCAAAAGTAGGTTTATCAGGGCCAAGGGCTGACACTGAAGCCACATCACTCTGTATATTATTATTATTATTATTATCAACTATATGAACTGAAATGGCAGGATCTGTAGCAGGACGATTGTTCATCACACTGGTACTGGGGTGATTGTTATCAGTCACAGAACTATTCAAATTCCCATCAGGAATAGTCACAGTTGCTGCAATACCAGCTGTCTCCTGATGCTGCACTGTAGAGTCCTCAGCAGCAGTGGGGCAAACAGCTTTGGACTCAGCCAAAGAAGGGTTAATGGGCTGTGCTGACACTTGCAGTCCATCCACAGAAATGACATTTTTTAAATGTGAGGCCTCGTACACACGGCCGAGATTCTCGTTGAAAAAAACGTTTTTTTCGACGAGATTCTTGGACAAGAAACTTGTCCCGGCCGAGTGTACACACGCTCGTTTCAAAGAACCCGCGGTTCTTTGAATGGAGCGTACGCGGTGACGTTATCGACTACGACGAGCATGCGCTCCTCACATTCGATGCCGTCGCCGCCATCTTGGTATACCCTACGTATGCCTATGAAGCTACCGCGCATGCGTCGAATTCATTTCGAACATGCGCGGGCTTCCGGGAGGACAGGTAAGTGTACACACACTCACTTTTCTCGTCGAGAAACACGCCGAGGAGAATCTCGACGAGAAAATAGAGAGCAGGTTCTCTATTTTCTCGTCGAGGTTTCTTGTCGGTTTTCTCGACGAGAAACCCGATAGCTGCGTACACACGACCGATTTACTCGGCAAGACCTCTCTGGCAGCAAGTTTCTTGCTGGTTCTTGCCGAGAAAATCGGTCGTGTGTACGAGGCCTGAGTCTTGCTGCATTGCAGCCTCAGCAGGCACAACATTGCTGCATACAGGACTAGCAGCCTGATTGTCATTAGGCACATTGTCAGTCATGATGCTAGATGGTACAAAAACAGTTTTATCCACAACATGGGACTTAGCAGGCTTCACTTTATCAGGTACATCATCAGTAATGTCTTCCTCGTTAAACACCATCTGATCCCCACGCATAGGAGACTCCATTACCTGGATGGTCCTCAGCATACCTCCTGAATCTTGGGAAGGCATGGGGCTGCTTACCTCTCCCTGGGGGGGCAGGGGGTCAGAACTGGGGGTCTCCTCCTCCTCCACCTCCATCTTTGTCACCCTTGCAAACCTCTTGTCGTTACAAAATTTTTCTTTAAAGGGTCCATCTCTGCCTTCCATCATGGCCACGATGGTCTCCTGATGATCCACACGGACCTTGGCCAGCTGGATTTCCGGATCCATGGATCCCCGTTTCTGGCTGTGTAAGCCCTCACGTTGCCTTCGCAGGCGCTTCAACTCCGCTCTCAGCTTGTAGAGCTTGTCCCTCTCCCTGTTCAGGACCTTAATCCCGGCCACCACTCGCTCCCGAATGGCCTCCGAGCCTTCATCCTCACCAGGGGCAGAGAGATTGGCTTGTGCAGAGGATGGCAGTTCACCTGATGGCCCAGGAGATGGCTGGGAGTCTCCGGCAGGAGAAGCCCCGCTGCCCTCCATGGCCTCCCCAGAAAGGGGGCCAGGAGAGCTGGGATAGATTTCACCACCACTCCCCTCTCACAGAGCAGCTTCAGAGGCACCTTCCTCCTGACACACCTGTGCTCCAATGATGGGTGGGGCACTATTGATCTTTTATTGAAAAGAATCAAGCAACCAATTTTTATACAAAAGTAAAAAACAAAACCATAGTACAAAACTTCAACAGAAAACAAAGGAATACACATCCATGTTCAGAATATATACAATATATACATAATCCACTACCAAAACATCCCTAGAAAACTATCTACATAAAGCAGCAGAGAGGGCCTAAGAGGCACAACCCATCACCTATGTACGCAGCCATTTATCAAAAATTCATCAAAAATACTGATAATCTAGGGTGATAAGAGACAGACAGCCACACCCGGGAAAGAGACTCCTGGCAGTCAGGGAGGCTTGAAACCCCTCCACGCCTTCAACCAAGCCCCCTGACCCCGCTTGTCTCTTTCAAGCTCCCGAATCTTCCCCACCTCATGCAAAATGTCATACACCACCACCTCAACAGGAAGGAGTTTTTGCCGATTGCTGACCTGACACCGTGCATTCCAGGTGAAATAACGGACTACTAGGCTAACTAAAAAAAGTGTATCCAAACAAAAAACTCCACCGGTATTGAATGCTCCGTACACCCACTCAGCATAACCCAGCCTGGAGAGGAAAGGGACACCGAGGGCCCGATCCACCTGTTTGTACACCTCTATGTTAAAAGGGCAATGAAGCAGAAAATGGTCCATAGTCTCCTCCTCATCTGCACACTCCTCCCGAGGACAGCTACGATCCATCCCACTGCGGAATTTCAAATTGCCCCGAACATAGAGCTTCCCATGGAAGCACAACCAGGCCAGATCCCTAAATTTAGGGGGTACTCTATCCAAATTAATCAGTCTTAACCCCGCCCTCAAAACTGGGCCCGGGCAATCTCTTAAGGCCAGTGGGTCATGAAAGACTTCGCTCAAGACTCGACTCATAAGGACTTTCCTTGGAACCGATCTGAGATCTTCAGCCGACAATCGCCACTGCCGCAGTAACTTCAGGCACGGAGCGACATAGGCTGGTAGCTGACCACGATGACCCCTGCGATTCTTCACTTGGCCACCTTCTTCCCAAAGTCGTAGAAAAGGCCTAAACCAAGATCTAAATATGCCTACCCATCCAGGAGGTTCCACTGCAAGCATATTACCAATGTTAAACTTTAGAAATAGCAGTGAAAAGAAAAGAACTGGGTTGACCATACCTAAGCCACCCTCCCTCCTGGATAGGTAGGTGACATTCCTCTTGATGGGGTTCAGTCTGTTCCCCCACAGCATCTGGAAGAACACACTACTGACCCTAGCATAGAGAGACACTGGCAAGATGCAGACAAAGCTGACATACAAGAAGATCGGAATCAGGTAAGTCTTAATCAGATCAACCCTTTCCCTCATAGATAACTTCCATCCCTTCCAGCTGACCACCTTAGTATTGGCAATTTCCAGTCTGCCTTCCCAGTTTTTGAGGCCATAATCGCCGGGTCCAAATTCAATGCCTAGTATCTTAATTCTTTCCTGGGGCACTGGAAAGGTGTCCGGGAGATCAAAACCCTCACCATCCTTTCCCATCCAGAAAACTTCAGTCTTTTCCTGATTGATCTTGGAGCCTGATGCTTCAGAATACCGTGATGTCAGAGAGACCACCTCCTCCGCTTCATCCGTCCCAGTGACAATCACCGACACATCATCCACATAGGCAACAACCCTCAATGGCGGCTCACCCGGGAGCCCCACTGGTACCCCACACAACATGCCGCTCTCTAGCCTCCTGATGAAGGGGTCGATTGCAAACACATAGAGCAGGGGACTCAGGGAACAACCCTGGCGCACCCCGGAGCCAACCCCAAAGGACTGTCCAACCCAACCATTAACAAGAGGGAAGCTTTCTGCCCCCTTATACAAGACTTTCAGCCAATCGACAAAACCACCCGGCAGACCGTACTTACTAAGGAGCAACCACAGGTACTCATGGTTAACACGATCAAAAGCCTTTGCCTGATCCAATGTCAGCAAATACTTTCCCCAGCCTGCAGCCCTGCACCGCTCCAAGGCCTCCCGGGCAGCTAAAACCGCTGAGAAGGTGCTCCTACCCTGGACCGAACAGTGCTGATGGCGAGAAAGCAAAGACTCTGCCACTGACGATAGGCGCCAGAAAAATATCTTTGCCAGTATCTTTCTATCGACATTAAGAAGGCTGATGGGGCGCCAATTCTCAATCATCGAAGGATCTTTACCCTTTGAAAGAAGAATCACAGCCGAGTGCCTCATGGAAGGGGAAAGCACCCCCTCAGCAAGGCAACTGTTAAAAACCTCTACCAAATGCGGGGCCAGAATAGACTTAAAGGCTTTGTAAAACTCAGCCGTCAAGCCATCCGGTCCAGGCGACTTTTTGATGGCAAGCTGTTCAATTGCCCTCATCACCTCTTCGACTGTGATCTCCTCTGTCAAATTCATCAATGGAACATCTCCACCATTTAGACCTGGAGTAGAGTCCAAAAAGCTCTCCATCTTGTCACGATCAAGCTCTTTCCTCCCAAGAAGGTCGGCATAAAAGGACCTCACGACCTCCAGAATCCCTGACCTGGACTTTGTCAAGGAACCTGTACTGTCCTTAAGGCCAACGACCGTTTTAACAGCTACACCTTGTTTGCAGTTCTGGTAAGGGTCAGGCGAGTGGTACTTCCCATAGTCCCTCTCCAGAACCAAAGAGGCATGCCGGTCATATTGACACTTCCTGAGAAGGAGTTTCACTTCGGAGATTGCCCCAGGATCTCCTCCTCTCGAAACAAGAATATCCAGCTTCCTCCGTAAACGTTGGTAGGTCATGTATTTATTAAACTGATTTCTATTGGCTAGGCCCCTGAAGAATCCAGCGATCCTCTTTTTGGTCAGCTCCCACCACTCAGCCTTGCTGCTACAAAAGTCCAGGATGGTCACCTGTGCCTGAAAGAATTCCTTAAAGGATTGTCTAACATGTTCTTCCTTGAGTAGTGTCGAATTTAATCTCCAGATGCCCTTGCCCCTCTGAGGAGCGTCTGAAGCATTCAGTACCACAGATAGCATACAGTGATCAGAGAACTCTACTGCCTGCACCACTGGGGGCGAGAAAGCAGAGGCCTCCTTCAAAAAAAACCTATCTATCCTACTCTGACTATTACCACGATGAAAAGTGAACCCGGTGTCATCTGGGAGGTGCTTAATGTGCACATCCACAAGACCAGCATCCCTAATCATACTATTTAAAAAAACGCTATCATATCCCAGCCTGTCCTTGAAGTCCTTCCTGTCCTTGGGCCTAGTTATTGTATTAAAGTCACCTCCAAAGACCACTTGCCGGGATGTAAAAAGAAATGGCTTGATCCTTGTAAAAAGGCATTTCCTGTCCCACTTTGTGTGCGGCCCATAAACATTGATTAGGCGCAGGTCCTGCCCTCCCACAAGGACGTCTAAGACCATACATCTCCCAATCTCCACCTCAATAACCCGCCGGACAGTTACCATGCCGGTTTTAAACAACACCGCCACACCGCCGTAAGGCTCGGCCGCAAGAGACCAGTAAGATGGACCATACCTCCACTCTCTCTTGGCCATATGAATATCTGCCAAGGAGGTGAGCCTAGTCTCTTGCAAAAATAAAATTTCAGCATCTAATTGGCTGAACAAAAAGAAGGCCATAGAACGAGCTCTTACTGACTTAATGCTGGCGACATTAATTGTCACCACTTTTAACGGAGGGGGAACCGCCATTTGGGTTATTGGGTGGATTGCTTCTTAGCTCCCCTCTGCTGCTCATCACCAGAAGCCTCTCTCTTTCTAGAGGCCGCCTCAAAGTCCATTTCAGAATCAGAACTTCTCTCAGAAGAAGCTCCGGATGAAGAAATATCCCACTTGGAGGACCTATGACGGCTGGAGACAGGAACCGAAGCTTCCCGTCCCCGTTCCGTCCTCACCGCCTGCCTCTTCCGCCTCCCAACCTTCCTTCTCTCCTCCAGGTACCGCAGGTCAGCCTCAGAGATGCCCTCATCTCTTACTTTTTTCTTTAAAGTTTTTCCACAAGACTTATTTACAGAGGAAGGGGCGCCCTTTTTAGTACACGCTGGTGGGGGAGGTGATCCCTTTAAGTCAGACTCAGGAGGGGTAGACTCCTGGGGGGTAACTGACTTGGGGGGCACAGACTTTGAAGGTTCTGACACAAGAGGAGAGGGTACAGTAGGCTGGGGGGACACAGAGACAGAAACAGAAGGAGTACTTACAGACACAGGAGGGGTGGCCACAGGAACTGGAGAGGGATCCTGAGCAGGACCGGGGGAGGCGGTCACCGCAGAGGAGGATGGTACACCAGGGGTCTCACCCTCCATCCCGTCCAGCCTTGACATGTCCTCTACTACCTCCTTCTCCATATTGTGCCAGGCTTCAGGACATCTGCTGTAGGGGTGGCCAAGGCGCAGGCACAGGTTGCACCTGATCTTCCTGGTACAATCCTTAGCCATATGACCCTGACCCCGACACACTGAACACATCAAGGCTGAACAGGAGGAGCTCAAGTGCACCTTTTCTCCACAGCGGTGACACAGCTTCGGCTGACCAGGGTAGAAAACAGTCATCCTATCCCTCCCTATGAAAGCTGAGGAGGGCAAGTGACGGACAACATTCCCATCCCTGGCCAACCTGACTGTTACCGACCATCCCCCAGTCCAGATGTTACGCTCATCATGGATTTTATTAGGTTTGGTCAAAACCTCCCCATAGTTCCTTAACCAGACCTCTAGATCCCGAGCAGGAACACTCTCATTAGTCAGGATAATGGTTATTTTTTTTACTGTTGACCTCTGAGACACCGCAACTGGGACCAGACCTTCCCATTCAGGTCTTGACCTGCACCGAGCCTCATATCGCTCCCAGAACAGGTCAAGACCCTCTGGCCTGGTGAAGCTAACCGTATAGTCCCTTGTCCCAGCTACGTGTATAAAGGCATACAGGTCATTTGCACCAAAACCCATCTCCAATATCAAGTCCACCACTGCACGCCGTGCTGGAGGGATGGCACCACCTTCCCATTTCAGGATAACTACATTACGTCTTGGACCCCCAGCAGAAGCCAGAGACCCAAGACCAGATCTTGGGGTGCTCAAGGTGGCAGCTTGCAGTGGAAAACCCCGCTTGGGAGCGGGACTACCAGGAGCAGAGTGTGCCACCTGTGCAAAAGTAGGTTTATCAGGGCCAAGGGCCGACACTGAAGCCACATCACTCTGTATATTATTATTATTATTATCAACTGTATGAACTGAAATGGCAGGATCTGTAGCAGGACGATTGTTCATCACACTGGTACTGGGGTGATTGTTATCAGTCACAGAACTATTCAAATTCCCATCAGGAATGGTCACAGTTGCTGCAATACCAGCTGTCTCCTGATGCTGCACTGTAGAGTCCTCAGCAGCAGTGGGGCAAACAGCTTTGGACTCAGCCAAAGAAGGGTTAATGGGCTGTGCTGACACTTGCAGTCCATCCACAGAAATGACATTTTTTAAATGTAACTCTTGCTGCATTGCAGCCTCAGCAGGCACAACATTGCTGCACAGAGGACTAGCAGCCTGATTGTCATTAGGCACATTGTCAGTCATGATGCTAGATGGTACAAAAACAGTTTTATCCACAACATGGGACTTAGCAGGCTTCACTTTATCAGGTACATCATCAGTAATGTCTTCCTCGTTAAACACCATCTGATCCCCCCGCATAGGAGACTCCATTACCTGGATGGCCCTCAGCATACCTCCTGAATCTTGGGAAGGCATGGGGCTGCTTACCTCTCCCTGGGGGGGGCAGGGGGTCAGAACTGGGGGTCTCCTCCTCCTCCACCTCCATCTTTGTCACCCTTCCAAACCTTTTGTCGTTACAAAATTTTTCTTTAAAGGGCCCATCTCTGCCTTCCATCATGGCCACGATGGTCTCCTGATGATCCACACGGACCTTGGCCAGCTGGATTTCCGGATCCATGGATCCCCGCTTCTGGCTGTGTAAGCCCTCACGTTGCCTTCGCAGGCGCTTCAACTCCGCTCTCAGCTTGTACAGCTTGTCTCTCTCCCTATTCAGGACCTTAATCCCGGCCACCACTCGCTCCCGAATGGCCTCCGAGCCTTCATCCTCACCAGGGGCAGAGAGATCAGCTTGTGCAGAGGCAGGCAGTTCACCTGATGGCCCAGGAGATGGCTGGGAGCCTCCAGCAGGAGAAGCCCCGCTGCCCTCCATGGCCTCCCCAGAAAGGGGGCCAGGGAGCTGGGATAGATTTCACCACCACTCCCCTCTCACAGAGCAGCTTCAGAGGCACCTTCCTCCTGACACACCTGTGCTCCAATGATGGGCGGGGCACTATTCCTCCCACTGACACCAACAATGGGACACTATTCCTCCCACTGAAACCAACGATGGGGCACAATTCCTCCCACGGACACCAATGACAAGGCACTATTCCTTCCACTGACACCAATGCTGGGGCACTATTGATCTTTTATTGAAAAGAATCAAGCAACCAATTTTATACAAAAGTAAAAAACAAAACCATAGTACAAAACTTCAACAGAAAACAAAGGAATACACATCCATGTTCAGAATATATACAATATATACATAATCCACTACCAAAACATCCCTAGAAAACTATCTACATAAGGCAGCAGAGAGGGCCTAAGAGGCACAACCCATCACCTATGTACGCAGCCATTTATCAAAAATTCATCAAAAATACTGATAATCTAGGGTGATAAGAGACAGACAGCCACACCCGGGAAAGAGACTCCTGGTAGTCAGGGAGGCTTGAAACCCCTCCACGCCTTCAACCAAGCCCCCTGACCCCGCTTGTCTCTCTCAAACTCCCGAATCTTCCCCACCTCATGCAAAATGTCATACACCACCACCTCAACAGGAAGGAGTTTTTGCCGAATGCTGACCTGACACCGTGCATTCCAGGTGAAATAACGGACTACTAGGCTAACTAAAAAAAGTGTATCCAAACAAAAAACTCCACCGGTATTGAATGCTCCGTACACCCACTCAGCATAACCCAGCCTGGAGAGGAAAGGGACACCGAGGGCCCGCCCCACCTGTTTGTACACCTCTATGTTAAAAGGGCAATGAAGCAGAAAATGATCCATAGTCTCCTCCTCATCTGCACACTCCTCCCGAGGACAGCTACGATCCATCCCACTGCGGAATTTCAAATTGCCCCGAACATAGAGCTTCCCATGGAAGCACAACCAGGCCAGATCCCTAAATTTAGGGGGTACTCTATCCAAATTAATCAGTCTTAACCCCGCCCTCAAAACTGGGCCCGGGCAATCCCTTAAGGCCAGTGGGTCATGAAAGACTTCGCTCAAGACTCGACTCATAAGGACTTTCCTTGGAACCGATCTGAGATCTTCAGCCGACAATCGCCACTGCCGCAGTAACTTCAGGCACGGAGCGACATAGGCTGGTAGCTGACCACGATGACCCCTGCGATTCTTCACTTGGCCACCTTCTTCCCAAAGTCGTAGAAAAGGCCTAAACCAAGATCTAAATATGCCTACCCATCCAGGAGGTTCCACTGCAAGCATATTACCAATGTTAAACTTTAGAAATAGCAGTGAAAAGAAAAGAACTGGGTTGACCATACCTAAGCCACCCTCCCTCCTGGATAGGTAGGTGACATTCCTCTTGATGGGGTTCAGTCTGTTCCCCCACAGCATCTGGAAGAACACACTACTGACCCTAGCATAGAGAGACACTGGCAAGATGCAGACAAAGCTGACATACAAGAAGATCGGAATCAGGTAAGTCTTAATCAGATCAACCCTTTCCCTCATAGATAACTTCCATCTCTTCCAGCTGACCACCTTAGTATTGGCAATTTCCAGTCTGCCTTCCCAGTTTTTGAGGCCATAATCGCCGGGTCCAAATTCAATGCCTAGTATCTTAATTCTTTCCTGGGGCACTGGAAAGGTGTCCGGGAGATCAAAACCCTCACCATCCTTTCCCATCCAGAAAACTTCAGTCTTTTCCTGATTGATCTTGGAGCCTGATGCTTCAGAATACCGTGATGTCAGAGAGACCACCTCCTCCGCTTCATCCGTCCCAGTGACAATCACCGACACATCATCCGCATAGGCAACAACCCTCAATGGCGGCTCACCCGGGAGCCCCACTGGTACCCCACACAACATGCCGCTCTCTAGCCTCCTGATGAAGGGGTCGATTGCAAACACATAGAGCAGGGGACTCAGGGGACAACCCTGGCGCACCCCGGAGCCAACCCCAAAGGACTGTCCAACCCAACCATTAACAAGAGGGAAGCTTTCTGCCCCCTTATACAAGACTTTCAGCCAATCGACAAAACCACCCGGCAGACCGTACTTACTAAGGAGCAACCACAGGTACTCATGGTTAACACGATCAAAAGCCTTTGCCTGATCCAATGTCAGCAAATACTTTCCCCAGCCTGCAGCCCTGCACCGCTCCAAGGCCTCCCGGACAGCTAAAACCGCTGTGAAGGTGCTCCTACCCTGGACCGAACAGTGCTGATGGCGAGAAAGCAAAGACTCTGCCACTGACGATAGGCGCCAGAAAAATATCTTTGCCAGTATCTTTCTATCGACATTAAGAAGGCTGATGGGGCGCCAATTCTCAATCATCGAAGGATCTTTACCCTTTGAAAGAAGAATCACAGCCGAGTGCCTCATGGAAGGGGAAAGCACCCCCTCAGCAAGGCAACTGTTAAAAACCTCTACCAAATGCGGGGCCAGAATAGACTTAAAGGCTTTGTAAAACTCAGCCGTCAAGCCATCCGGTCCAGGCGACTTTTTGATGGCAAGCTGTTCAATTGCCCTCATCACCTCTTCGACTGTGATCTCCTCTGTCAAATTCATCAATGGAACATCTCCACCATTTAGACCTGGAGTAGAGTCCAAAAAGCTTTCCATCTTGTCACGATCAAGCTCTTTCCTCCCAAGAAGGTCGGCATAAAAGGACCTCACGACCTCCAGAATCCCTGACCTGGACTTTGTCAAGGAACCTGTACTGTCCTTAAGGCCAACGACCGTTTTAACAGCTACACCTTGTTTGCAGTTCTGGTAAGGGTCAGGCGAGTGGTACTTCCCATAGTCCCTCTCCAGAACCAAAGAGGCATGCCGGTCATATTGACACTTCCTGAGAAGGAGTTTCACTTCGGAGATTGCCCCAGGATCTCCTCCTCTCGAGACAAGAATATCCAGCTTCCTCCGTAAACGTTGGTAGGTCATGTATTTATTAAACTGATTTCTATTGGCTAGGCCCCTGAAGAATCCAGCGATCCTCTTTTTGGTCAGCTCCCACCACTCAGCCTTGCTGCTACAAAAGTCCAGGATGGTCACCTGTGCCTGAAAGAATTCCTCAAAGGATTGTCTAACATGTTCTTCCTTGAGTAGTGTCGAATTTAATCTCCAGATGCCCTTGCCCCTCTGAGGGGCGTCTGAAGCATTCAGGACCACAGATAGCATACAGTGATCAGAGAACTCTACTGCCTGCACCACTGGGGGCGAGAAAGCAGAGGCCTCCTTCAAAAAAAACCTATCTATCCTACTCTGACTATTACCACGATGAAAAGTGAACCCGGTGTCATCTGGGAGGTGCTTAATGTGCACATCCACAAGACCAGCATCCCTAACCATACTATTTAAAAAAACGCTATCATATCCCAGCCTGTCCTTGAAGTCCTTCCTGTCCTTGGGCCTAGTTATTGTATTAAAGTCACCTCCAAAGACCACTTGCCGGGATGTAAAAAGAAATGGCTTGATCCTTGTAAAAAGGCATTTCCTGTCCCACTTTGTGTGCGGCCCATAAACATTGATTAGGCGCAGGTCCTGCCCTCCCACAAGGACGTCTAAGACCATACATCTCCCAATCTCCACCTCAATAACCCGCCGGACAGTTACCATGCCGGTTTTAAACAACACCGCCACACCGCCGTAAGGCTCGGCCGCAAGAGACCAGTAAGATGGACCATACCTCCACTCTCTCTTGGCCATATGAATATCTGCCAAGGAGGTGAGCCTAGTCTCTTGCAAAAATAAAATTTCAGCATCTAATTGGCTGAACAAAAAGAAGGCCATAGAACGAGCTCTTACTGACTTAATGCTGGCGACATTAATTGTCACCACTTTTAACGGAGGGGGAACCGCCATTTGGGTTATTGGGTGGATTGCTTCTTAGCTCCCCTCTGCTGCTCATCACCAGAAGCCTCTCTCTTTCTAGAGGCCGCCTCAAAGTCCATTTCAGAATCAGAACTTCTCTCAGAAGAAGCTCCGGATGAAGAAATATCCCACTTGGAGGACCTATGACGGCTGGAGACAGGAACCGAAGCTTCCCGTCCCCGTTCCGTCCTCACCGCCTGCCTCTTCCGCCTCCCAACCTTCCTTCTCTCCTCCAGGTACCGCAGGTCAGCCTCAGAGATGCCCTCATCTCTTACTTTTTTCTTTAAAGTTTTTCCACAAGACTTATTTACAGAGGAAGGGGCGCCCTTTTTAGTACACGCTGGTGGGGGAGGTGATCCCTTTAAGTCAGACTCAGGAGGGGTAGACTCCTGGGGGGTAACTGACTTGGGGGGCACAGACTTTGAAGGTTCTGACACAAGAGGAGAGGGTACAGTAGGCTGGGGGGACACAGAGACAGAAACAGAAGGAGTACTTACAGACACAGGAGGGGTGGCCACAGGAACTGGAGAGGGATCCTGAGCAGGACCGGGGGAGGCGGTCACCGCAGAGGAGGATGGTACACCAGGGGTCTCACCCTCCATCCCGTCCAGCCTTGACATGTCCTCTACTACCTCCTTCTCCATATTGTGCCAGGCTTCAGGACATCTGCTGTAGGGGTGGCCAAGGCGCAGGCACAGGTTGCACCTGATCTTCCTGGTACAATCCTTAGCCATATGACCCTGACCCCGACACACTGAACACATCAAGGCTGAACAGGAGGAGCTCAAGTGCACCTTTTCTCCACAGCGGTGACACAGCTTCGGCTGACCAGGGTAGAAAACAGTCATCCTATCCCTCCCTATGAAAGCTGAGGAGGGCAAGTGACGGACAACATTCCCATCCCTGGCCAACCTGACTGTTACCGACCATCCCCCAGTCCAGATGTTACGCTCATCATGGATTTTATTAGGTTTGGTCAAAACCTCCCCATAGTTCCTTAACCAGACCTCTAGATCCCGAGCAGGAACACTCTCATTAGTCAGGATAATGGTTATTTTTTTTACTGTTGACCTCTGAGACACCGCAACTGGGACCAGACCTTCCCATTCAGGTCTTGACCTGCACCGAGCCTCATATCGCTCCCAGAACAGGTCAAGACCCTCTGGCCTGGTGAAGCTAACCGTATAGTCCCTTGTCCCAGCTACGTGTATAAAGGCATACAGGTCATTTGCACCAAAACCCATCTCCAATATCAAGTCCACCACTGCACGCCGTGCTGGAGGGATGGCACCACCTTCCCATTTCAGGATAACTACATTACGTCTTGGACCCCCAGCAGAAGCCAGAGACCCAAGACCAGATCTTGGGGTGCTCAAGGTGGCAGCTTGCAGTGGAAAACCCCGCTTGGGAGCGGGACTACCAGGAGCAGAGTGTGCCACCTGTGCAAAAGTAGGTTTATCAGGGCCAAGGGCCGACACTGAAGCCACATCACTCTGTATATTATTATTATTATTATCAACTGTATGAACTGAAATGGCAGGATCTGTAGCAGGACGATTGTTCATCACACTGGTACTGGGGTGATTGTTATCAGTCACAGAACTATTCAAATTCCCATCAGGAATGGTCACAGTTGCTGCAATACCAGCTGTCTCCTGATGCTGCACTGTAGAGTCCTCAGCAGCAGTGGGGCAAACAGCTTTGGACTCAGCCAAAGAAGGGTTAATGGGCTGTGCTGACACTTGCAGTCCATCCACAGAAATGACATTTTTTAAATGTAACTCTTGCTGCATTGCAGCCTCAGCAGGCACAACATTGCTGCACAGAGGACTAGCAGCCTGATTGTCATTAGGCACATTGTCAGTCATGATGCTAGATGGTACAAAAACAGTTTTATCCACAACATGGGACTTAGCAGGCTTCACTTTATCAGGTACATCATCAGTAATGTCTTCCTCGTTAAACACCATCTGATCCCCCCGCATAGGAGACTCCATTACCTGGATGGCCCTCAGCATACCTCCTGAATCTTGGGAAGGCATGGGGCTGCTTACCTCTCCCTGGGGGGGGCAGGGGGTCAGAACTGGGGGTCTCCTCCTCCTCCACCTCCATCTTTGTCACCCTTCCAAACCTTTTGTCGTTACAAAATTTTTCTTTAAAGGGCCCATCTCTGCCTTCCATCATGGCCACGATGGTCTCCTGATGATCCACACGGACCTTGGCCAGCTGGATTTCCGGATCCATGGATCCCCGCTTCTGGCTGTGTAAGCCCTCACGTTGCCTTCGCAGGCGCTTCAACTCCGCTCTCAGCTTGTACAGCTTGTCTCTCTCCCTATTCAGGACCTTAATCCCGGCCACCACTCGCTCCCGAATGGCCTCCGAGCCTTCATCCTCACCAGGGGCAGAGAGATCAGCTTGTGCAGAGGCAGGCAGTTCACCTGATGGCCCAGGAGATGGCTGGGAGCCTCCAGCAGGAGAAGCCCCGCTGCCCTCCATGGCCTCCCCAGAAAGGGGGCCAGGGAGCTGGGATAGATTTCACCACCACTCCCCTCTCACAGAGCAGCTTCAGAGGCACCTTCCTCCTGACACACCTGTGCTCCAATGATGGGCGGGGCACTATTCCTCCCACTGACACCAACAATGGGACACTATTCCTCCCACTGAAACCAACGATGGGGCACAATTCCTCCCACGGACACCAATGACAAGGCACTATTCCTTCCACTGACACCAATGCTGGGGCACTATTGATCTTTTATTGAAAAGAATCAAGCAACCAATTTTATACAAAAGTAAAAAACAAAACCATAGTACAAAACTTCAACAGAAAACAAAGGAATACACATCCATGTTCAGAATATATACAATATATACATAATCCACTACCAAAACATCCCTAGAAAACTATCTACATAAGGCAGCAGAGAGGGCCTAAGAGGCACAACCCATCACCTATGTACGCAGCCATTTATCAAAAATTCATCAAAAATACTGATAATCTAGGGTGATAAGAGACAGACAGCCACACCCGGGAAAGAGACTCCTGGTAGTCAGGGAGGCTTGAAACCCCTCCACGCCTTCAACCAAGCCCCCTGACCCCGCTTGTCTCTCTCAAACTCCCGAATCTTCCCCACCTCATGCAAAATGTCATACACCACCACCTCAACAGGAAGGAGTTTTTGCCGAATGCTGACCTGACACCGTGCATTCCAGGTGAAATAACGGACTACTAGGCTAACTAAAAAAAGTGTATCCAAACAAAAAACTCCACCGGTATTGAATGCTCCGTACACCCACTCAGCATAACCCAGCCTGGAGAGGAAAGGGACACCGAGGGCCCGCCCCACCTGTTTGTACACCTCTATGTTAAAAGGGCAATGAAGCAGAAAATGATCCATAGTCTCCTCCTCATCTGCACACTCCTCCCGAGGACAGCTACGATCCATCCCACTGCGGAATTTCAAATTGCCCCGAACATAGAGCTTCCCATGGAAGCACAACCAGGCCAGATCCCTAAATTTAGGGGGTACTCTATCCAAATTAATCAGTCTTAACCCCGCCCTCAAAACTGGGCCCGGGCAATCCCTTAAGGCCAGTGGGTCATGAAAGACTTCGCTCAAGACTCGACTCATAAGGACTTTCCTTGGAACCGATCTGAGATCTTCAGCCGACAATCGCCACTGCCGCAGTAACTTCAGGCACGGAGCGACATAGGCTGGTAGCTGACCACGATGACCCCTGCGATTCTTCACTTGGCCACCTTCTTCCCAAAGTCGTAGAAAAGGCCTAAACCAAGATCTAAATATGCCTACCCATCCAGGAGGTTCCACTGCAAGCATATTACCAATGTTAAACTTTAGAAATAGCAGTGAAAAGAAAAGAACTGGGTTGACCATACCTAAGCCACCCTCCCTCCTGGATAGGTAGGTGACATTCCTCTTGATGGGGTTCAGTCTGTTCCCCCACAGCATCTGGAAGAACACACTACTGACCCTAGCATAGAGAGACACTGGCAAGATGCAGACAAAGCTGACATACAAGAAGATCGGAATCAGGTAAGTCTTAATCAGATCAACCCTTTCCCTCATAGATAACTTCCATCTCTTCCAGCTGACCACCTTAGTATTGGCAATTTCCAGTCTGCCTTCCCAGTTTTTGAGGCCATAATCGCCGGGTCCAAATTCAATGCCTAGTATCTTAATTCTTTCCTGGGGCACTGGAAAGGTGTCCGGGAGATCAAAACCCTCACCATCCTTTCCCATCCAGAAAACTTCAGTCTTTTCCTGATTGATCTTGGAGCCTGATGCTTCAGAATACCGTGATGTCAGAGAGACCACCTCCTCCGCTTCATCCGTCCCAGTGACAATCACCGACACATCATCCGCATAGGCAACAACCCTCAATGGCGGCTCACCCGGGAGCCCCACTGGTACCCCACACAACATGCCGCTCTCTAGCCTCCTGATGAAGGGGTCGATTGCAAACACATAGAGCAGGGGACTCAGGGGACAACCCTGGCGCACCCCGGAGCCAACCCCAAAGGACTGTCCAACCCAACCATTAACAAGAGGGAAGCTTTCTGCCCCCTTATACAAGACTTTCAGCCAATCGACAAAACCACCCGGCAGACCGTACTTACTAAGGAGCAACCACAGGTACTCATGGTTAACACGATCAAAAGCCTTTGCCTGATCCAATGTCAGCAAATACTTTCCCCAGCCTGCAGCCCTGCACCGCTCCAAGGCCTCCCGGACAGCTAAAACCGCTGTGAAGGTGCTCCTACCCTGGACCGAACAGTGCTGATGGCGAGAAAGCAAAGACTCTGCCACTGACGATAGGCGCCAGAAAAATATCTTTGCCAGTATCTTTCTATCGACATTAAGAAGGCTGATGGGGCGCCAATTCTCAATCATCGAAGGATCTTTACCCTTTGAAAGAAGAATCACAGCCGAGTGCCTCATGGAAGGGGAAAGCACCCCCTCAGCAAGGCAACTGTTAAAAACCTCTACCAAATGCGGGGCCAGAATAGACTTAAAGGCTTTGTAAAACTCAGCCGTCAAGCCATCCGGTCCAGGCGACTTTTTGATGGCAAGCTGTTCAATTGCCCTCATCACCTCTTCGACTGTGATCTCCTCTGTCAAATTCATCAATGGAACATCTCCACCATTTAGACCTGGAGTAGAGTCCAAAAAGCTTTCCATCTTGTCACGATCAAGCTCTTTCCTCCCAAGAAGGTCGGCATAAAAGGACCTCACGACCTCCAGAATCCCTGACCTGGACTTTGTCAAGGAACCTGTACTGTCCTTAAGGCCAACGACCGTTTTAACAGCTACACCTTGTTTGCAGTTCTGGTAAGGGTCAGGCGAGTGGTACTTCCCATAGTCCCTCTCCAGAACCAAAGAGGCATGCCGGTCATATTGACACTTCCTGAGAAGGAGTTTCACTTCGGAGATTGCCCCAGGATCTCCTCCTCTCGAGACAAGAATATCCAGCTTCCTCCGTAAACGTTGGTAGGTCATGTATTTATTAAACTGATTTCTATTGGCTAGGCCCCTGAAGAATCCAGCGATCCTCTTTTTGGTCAGCTCCCACCACTCAGCCTTGCTGCTACAAAAGTCCAGGATGGTCACCTGTGCCTGAAAGAATTCCTCAAAGGATTGTCTAACATGTTCTTCCTTGAGTAGTGTCGAATTTAATCTCCAGATGCCCTTGCCCCTCTGAGGGGCGTCTGAAGCATTCAGGACCACAGATAGCATACAGTGATCAGAGAACTCTACTGCCTGCACCACTGGGGGCGAGAAAGCAGAGGCCTCCTTCAAAAAAAACCTATCTATCCTACTCTGACTATTACCACGATGAAAAGTGAACCCGGTGTCATCTGGGAGGTGCTTAATGTGCACATCCACAAGACCAGCATCCCTAACCATACTATTTAAAAAAACGCTATCATATCCCAGCCTGTCCTTGAAGTCCTTCCTGTCCTTGGGCCTAGTTATTGTATTAAAGTCACCTCCAAAGACCACTTGCCGGGATGTAAAAAGAAATGGCTTGATCCTTGTAAAAAGGCATTTCCTGTCCCACTTTGTGTGCGGCCCATAAACATTGATTAGGCGCAGGTCCTGCCCTCCCACAAGGACGTCTAAGACCATACATCTCCCAATCTCCACCTCAATAACCCGCCGGACAGTTACCATGCCGGTTTTAAACAACACCGCCACACCGCCGTAAGGCTCGGCCGCAAGAGACCAGTAAGATGGACCATACCTCCACTCTCTCTTGGCCATATGAATATCTGCCAAGGAGGTGAGCCTAGTCTCTTGCAAAAATAAAATTTCAGCATCTAATTGGCTGAACAAAAAGAAGGCCATAGAACGAGCTCTTACTGACTTAATGCTGGCGACATTAATTGTCACCACTTTTAACGGAGGGGGAACCGCCATTTGGGTTATTGGGTGGATTGCTTCTTAGCTCCCCTCTGCTGCTCATCACCAGAAGCCTCTCTCTTTCTAGAGGCCGCCTCAAAGTCCATTTCGGAATCGGAACTTCTCTCAGAAGAAGCTCCGGATGAAGAAATATCCCACTTGGAGGACCTATGACGGCTGGAGACAGGAACCGGAGCTTCCCGTCCCCGTTCCGTCCTCACCGCCTGCCTCTTCCGCCTCCCAACCTTCCTTCTCTCTTCCAGGTACCGCAGGTCAGCCTCAGAGATGCCCTCATCTCTTACTTTTTTCTTTAAAGTCTTTCTAGAAGACTTCTTTACAGAGGAAGAAGCAACCTTTTTAGTACACGCTGGTGGGGGGGGTGATCCCTTTAAGTCAGACTCAGGAGGGGTAGACTCCTGGGGGGTAACTGACTCGGGAGGCACAGACTTGGAAGGTTCTGACACAAGAGGAGAGGGTACAGTAGGCTGGGGGGACACAGAGACAGAAACAGAAGGAGTACTTACAGACACAGGAGGGGTGGCCACAGGAACTGGAGAGGGATCCTGAGCAGGACCGGGGGAGGGGGTCACCACAGAGGAGGATGGTACACCAGGGGTCTCACCCTCCATCCTGTCCAGCCTTGACATGTCATCTACTACCTCCTTCTCCATATTGTGCCAGGCTTCAGGACACCTGCTGTAGGGGTGGCCAAGGCGCAGGCACAGGTTGCACCTGATCTTCCTGGTACAGTCCTTAGCCATGTGACCCTGCCCCCGACACACTGAACACATCAAGGCTGAACAGGAGGAGCTCAAGTGCCCCTTTTCTCCACAGCGGTGACACAGCTTCGGCTGACCAGGGTAGAAAACAGTCATCCTATCCCTCCCTATGAATGCTGAGGAGGGCAGGTGACGGACAACATTCCCATCCCTGGCCAACCTGACTGTTACCGACCATCCCCCAGTCCAGATGTTACGCTCATCATGGATTTTATTAGGTTTGGTCAAAACCTCCCCATAGTTCCTTAACCAGACCTCTAGATCCCGAGCAGGAACACTCTCATTGGTCAGGATAATGGTAATTTTTTTTACTGTTGACCTCTGAGAAACCGCAACTGGGACCAGACCTTCCCATTCAGGTCTTGACCTGCACCGAGCCTCATATCGCTCCCAGAACAGGTCAAGACCCTCTGGCCTGGTGAAACTAACCGTATAGTCCCTTGTCCCAGCTACGTGTAGAAAGGCATACAGGTCATTTGCACCAAAACCCATCTCCAATATCATATCTACCACCGCACGCCGTGCTGGAGGGATGGCACCACCTTCCCATTTCAGAATAACTACATTCCGTCTGGGACCCCCAGCAGAAGCCAGAGACCCAAGACCAGATCCTGGGGCGCTCAAAGTGGCAGCTTGTAGGGGAAAACCCCGCTTGGGAGCGGGACTACCAGGAGCAGAGTGTGCCACCTCTGCAAATGTAGGTTTCTCAGGGCCAGGGGCCCACACTGAAGTCACATTAGTCTGCACATTATCTGCATGAACAGAGTTGGTAGGATTGTCCATCACACTTGTACTGGGACCATTGTTCATCACACGTGTACTGGGACCATTGTTCATCACACCTGAACTGGGAGGATTTTTTTCAGCCACACACACATTCCCATCAGCAATAGTCACAGTTGCTGCAATACCAGTTGTCTCCTGATGCTGCACTGTAGAGCCCTCAGCAGCAGTGGGGCAAACAGCTTTGGACTCAGCCAAAGAAAGGTTAATGGGCTCTTCTGACACTTGCAGTTCATTTACAGAAATGACATTTTTTGAATGCAAGTCTTGCTGCATTGCAGCCTCAGCAGGCACAACATTGTCATTAGGCACATTATCAGTCATGGTGCTAGATGATACAAAAACAGTCTTATCCACAACATGGGACTTAGCAGGCTTTACTTTATCAGGCACATCATCAGTAATGTCTTCCTCGTGAAACACCATCTGATCCCCCCGCATAGGAGACTCCATTACCTGGATGGCCCTTAGCATGCCTCCAGATTCCTGGGAAGGCCTGGGGCTGCTTACCTCTCCCTGGGGGGGCAGGGGGTCAGAACTGGGGGTCTCCTCCTCCTCCACCTCCATCTTTGTCACCCTTCCAAACCTCTTGTCGTTGCAAAACTTCTCTTTAAAGGGCCCATCTCTGCCTTCCATCATGGCCACGATGGTTTCCTGATGATCCACACGGACCTTGGCCAGCTGGATTTCCGGATCCATGGATCCCCGTTTCTGGCTATGTAAGCCCTCACGTTGCCTTCGCAGGCGCTTCAACTCCGCTCTCAGCTTGTACAGCTTGTCCCTC
This sequence comes from Rana muscosa, assembly GCA_029206835.1. Lineage (NCBI taxonomy): Eukaryota > Metazoa > Chordata > Amphibia > Anura > Ranidae > Rana > Rana muscosa. Next base: position 83,944,279 of record CM055116.1, on the reverse strand, counting down.
TCCCTGTTCAGGACCTTAATCCCGGCCACCACTCGCTCCCGAATGGCCTCCGAGCCTTCATCCTCACCAGGGGCAGAGAGATCAGCTTGTGCAGAGGAAGGCAGTTCACCTGATGGCCCAGGAGATGGCTGGGAACCTCCAGCAGGAGAGGCCCTGCCGGCCTCCATGGCCTCCCCAGAAAGGGGGCCAGGGAGCTGGGAGAGATTTCACCACCACTCCCTTCTCACAGAGCAGCTTCAGAGGCACCTTCCTCCTGACACACCTGTGCTCCAATGATGGGCGGGGCACCATTCCTCCCACTGACACCAACAATGGGGCACTATTCCTCCCACTGACACCAATGATGGGGCACTATTCCTCCCACTGACACCAACAATGGGGCACTATTCCTCCCACTGACACCAATGATGAGGTACTATTCCTTACACTGACACCAATAATAGGGGCACTATTCCTTACACTGACACCAATAATAGGGCACTATTCCTTACACTGACACCAATAATAGGGGCACTATTGATATTTTATTGAAAAGAATCAAGCAACCAATTTTTATACAAAAGTAAAAAACAAAACCATAGTACAAAACTTCAACAGAAAACAAAGGAATACACATCCATGTTCAGAATATATACAATATATACATAATCCACTACCAAAACATCCCTAGAAAACTATCTACATAAAGCAGCAGAGAGGGCCTAAGAGGCACAACCCATCACCTATGTACGCAGCCATTTATCAAAAATTCATCAAAAATACTGATAATCTAGGGTGATAAGAGACAGACAGCCACACCCGGGAAAGAGACTCCTGGCAGTCAGGGAGGCTTGAAACCCCTCCACGCCTTCAACCAAGCCCCCTGCCCCCGCTTGTCTCTCTCAAGCTCCCGAATCTTCCCCACCTCATGCAAAATGTCACACACCACCACCTCAACAGGAAGGATTTTTTGCCGAATGCTGACCTGACACCGTGCGTTCCAGGTGAAATAACGGACTACTAGGCTAACTAAAAAAAGTGTATCCAAACAAAAAACTCCACCGGTATTGAATGCTCCGTACACCCACTCAGCATAACCCAGCCTGGAGAGGAAAGGAACACCGAGGGCCCGCCCCACCTGTTTATACACCTCTATGTTAAAAGGGCAACGAAGCAGAAAATGGTCCATAGTCTCCTCCTCATCCGCACACTCCTCCCGAGGACAGCTACGATCCATCCCACTGCGGAATTTCAAATTGCCCCGAACATAGAGCTTCCCATGGAAGCACAACCAGGCCAGATCCCTAAATTTAGGGGGTACTCTATCCAAATTAATCAGCCTTAACCCCGCCCTCAAAACTGGGCCCGGGCAATCCCTTAAGGCCAGTGGGTCATGAAAGACTTCGCTCAAGACTCGACTCATAAGGACTTTCCTTGGAACCGATCTGAGATCTTCAGCCGACAATCGCCACTGCCGCAGTAACTTCAGGCACGAAGCGACATAGGCTGGTAGCTGACCACGATGACCCCTGCGATTCTTCACTTGGCCACCTTCTTCCCAAAGTCGTAGAAAAGGCCTAAACCAAGATCTAAATATGCCTACCCATCCAGGAGGTTCCACTGCAAGCATATTACCAATGTTAAACTTTAGAAATAGCAGTGAAAAGAAAAGAACTGGGTTGACCATACCTAAGCCACCCTCCCTCCTGGATAGGTAGGTGACATTCCTCTTGATGGGGTTCAGTCTGTTCCCCCACAGCATCTGGAAGAACACACTACTGACCCTAGCATAGAGAGACACTCTCAAGATGCAGACAAAGCTGACATACAAGAAGATCGGAATCAGGTAAGTCTTAATCAGATCAACCCTTTCCCTCATAGATAACTTCCATCTCTTCCAGCTGACCACCTTAGTATTGGCAATTTCCAGTCTGCCTTCCCAGTTTTTGAGGCCATAATCGCCGGGTCCAAATTCAATGCCTAGTATCTTAATTCTTTCCTGGGGCACTGGAAAGGTGTCCGGGAGATCAAAACCCTCACCATCCTTTCCCATCCAGAAAACTTCAGTCTTTTCCTGATTGATCTTGGAGCCTGATGCTTCAGAATACCGTGATGTCAGAGAGACCACCTCCTCCGCTTCATCCGTCCCAGTGACAATCACCAACACATCATCCGCATAGGCAACAACCCTCAATGGCGGCTCACCCGGGAGCCCCACTGGTACCCCACACAACATGCCGCTCTCTAGCCTCCTGATGAAGGGGTCGATTGCAAACACATAGAGCAGGGGACTCAGGGGACAACCCTGGCGCACCCCGGAGCCAACCCCAAAGGATTGTCCAACCCAACCATTAACAAGAGGGAAGCTTTCTGCCCCCTTATACAAGACTTTCAGCCAATCGACAAAACCACCCGGCAGACCGTACTTACTAAGGAGCAACCACAGGTACTCATGGTTAACACGATCAAAAGCCTTTGCCTGATCCAATGTCAGCAAATACTTTCCCCAGCCTGCAGCCCTGCACCGCTCCAAGGCCTCCCGGACAGCTAAAACCGCTGTGAAGGTGCTCCTACCCTGGACCGAACAGTGCTGATGGCGAGAAAGCGAAGACTCTGCCACTGACGATAGGCGCCAGAAAAATATCTTTGCCAGTATCTTTCTTTCTTTCTCGTACATCACGGGACACAGAGCGACATAGTCATTACTAATGGGTTATATAGTTACCGTCAGGTGCTGGCACTGGCAACTTCCAAAACCGGAAGTACCCTCCCCTATATAAGCCCCTCCCATCCGGGAGCACCTCAGTTTTTTGCCAGTGTCTAAGGTGTTGGCCAAGAAGAAACATGTGTTTTTCACTGAGCTTGCGTACAGGTTCTTTTGGGCCTCAGTAAGCTATTCCGGATCCGACCAAAAAAGCTTCATAGCTAAACGGTCGGTACCCGGGCCTTGCAGAGAAGAGCAAGGTTCTGCCTGTAATGCTTCTCTTAGGAGAGCTGGACCCTGGGATCCAGAGCTCTGGTCATACCCACGACCAAGATGTTTTCTGTGCAGGGTGCTATACAGGTCCAGGGGAGTGGAATCCTTGGGAACCCGGTCCCTGAAGGTTTGATTACAATGCCTGCCGTGATAGGTGAAGTTTGGGCTTTTGTGGACCAAACAAAGTCCTGCGGCGGGGAACAGGTAAGTGGGGGCCCCCAGGAACTTGGTTCTATTGGGGGACCCCCAAGCCTAATTTGTCTTTCTGTCTGTTACCTAACGGTATTCCCGCTAATATCTGTGCATGCCTGTAACTACTAAAAAAATGTAATAATTTTTAATGGTGGTCAAGAAAAAAAAAAGAATGTTTTTTTATATATGTTTAGTATATTAAACTGCGGTACCTGTGTTTGTCCACTAGAGGCCGCTGTGGAATGTTTTTCTTGTCATATGGACTAGTTTCTTCTCAGAGAGCTAAAGTCCAGGCAGCTGGTGAGTTCTCCTACAGGAAACTGTTTCCTCTGCCATGTTGCAGTGTTCGTCTATCCCCCGGCCTGCGGCAAAGGGGGCCCTGGCTCCTGTCCCTGGTTTCCATGTTTGAAAATTAGCGCCGAGGCGCACGTGGCCGCGCGCGTGCGCGTGCACGCGCCTCTATATATAGAGGTGGCCGGAAAAAGGGGCGGGGCCTGGGGGATGACGCTCTGTGCGCGCCGCAGCGCTTCTGCGCATGTGCGGGCGTCCCAGCAGGTTTTTAAAAAGCCACATTATTGCAGTAAGCTGGCTATGAAGTACAGAGACAGAACTGGCAACATTTAAAGGCATACAGCAAGCGGTTGATACAGGCATCCCCTAGAAAGGCACATTAGTAGACACCAACTGTGATATAGCAGCAATTGTGCTAGACTATTCTCAGTAAAAGTGGTGTATTACGGCTGGAATACCTCAGCTTTAGGCTTAGGAATATGCCGTCCAGTAGCTCCGGAACTGAATCTTCCAGGAAGCGAAGGGGGTCTCATCGGGCTCTGAGGATCTTGGGCATACTCCTGCTGCACCAGTCTCCCCTGAAGTTCAGAGGTAAGTGACCGTAGAGACCCCGCAGGGGTACTTGGTACTGTGGCTGTCCTCAGTCACCTGCTCCTGTGTATGTAACAGAGGAGGTTTTTTCCTCAGCTCTGGGAGGATTAGAGAGAGATTGTCAAAATTTATCGCTGCCTCCCTGTCAGGGAAAGCACGCCCGATCTCCGTCTCCTCCTTCAGAGTGCCTGTTAGCAGAGCAACAGTCCCATACAGGGATCGACCTGCCTGAAGGGGATCAGGATAAGGTTGATTCTGTTATAGAGGAATCAACAGTGGGGGAACCTTTTCTCAGCATCTCAAGCTGAAAGATTATGGGTTCAGTCTCTGACTAACATGGTCCGATCAGCATTTAAAAATGCACCTTGCGGAACCATCAACCACTACTGTATCCTCGTTGGGGTCGCTAGAAGCCCCCAGACTGTTTGTTCTTTTCCACTTCACCCTTTACTGAAAGGGCTCATTTACCAGGATTGGGAACGTCCTGAGAAAATATTTATTCCCCCAAGAGATTTCCGGTGGTCTATCCCATGGAGGATAAGTTCATCAAAAAAAAAAAAAAAATAAAGAAATGGAAGGTCCCTACAGTGGACGCAGCCATCTCTTGTATGTATAAATCACTGACATGTCCAGTGGATAATGTCCAAATGTTCAAGAACCCAATAGATAAAAGATTGGAGTCCTTATGAAAATCTGCTTGGTGATACAACCAGCAGTAGCAGCTATTGGGGTCTGCTAAGCAGTGAAGGATCAGTTGAAACAGGTCTTGAGGGACTTGACAGATCAGCAGGCTTTGCCCTAGCCGATCTACCTAGAGCCTTAGGCTTTGCGGTTGACGCCATAGAGGATTCAGTCCATCAGGCCTCCCGCCTTACGCTGTCTATAGTACATATGCGTAGGCTCCTATGGCTCAGAAACTGGTCTGCTGAAGCTCCCTGTAAAGAATGGCTGGTTAGCGTCCCATTTCATGGTGAACGCTTATTCAGGGAAAACCTGGACAAATATATCCAGAAAATTTCCAGCGGTAAAAATACGCTCTTGCCGGTTAAAAGCAGAGTTAGAGGTCCCTCTTTAAGAGGCCTGCTTCTCCAGTCCCTGGGGCATCGGCTGTGTAACAGTTCCGACGGCCTCCTCGGTCAAATCCCGGGGGTAAAAAACAGGGACAGTAGCAGGGTAATGAGAAACCCTGGGTCAGGGGAGGTACAAAACCTCCCCCAAAGTTAAATTCATTGAAGCCCCCACTCAGTCGGGTGGGGGGAGGATTCCAGTTGTTCGCAAAGAGACCTGGCGGGACACGATCAAGACAGATAGGTGCTCTCCGCAGTAGGTTTGGGATACAGTTTGGAGTTAAAAGACTCTCCTCCTTCCCATTTTGAGGTCAAACGTGCCAAGGGATCCCCGGAAGAGAGAGTCCCTCCTGTTGGCACTAGAACAACTATTGCTCCAAGGAGTAATTATGGAGGTTCCCCTGGAAGAATGAGGGTTCGGGTTTTACTCAAACCTCTTTACAGTCCCGAAGCAAACGCGGACGGGAGGCCCATATTAATTCTAAAAGGGCTATACAAATTCCTGTATATCAGGACTTTCCGATGGAGTCGATCCGATCGGTGGCCACTGCCCTACAAGGGGAGGATTGGTTAGCCACGATCGACATCAAAGATGCTTATTTGCACATTCCCACCTTTCCAGTCCACCAAAAATTTCTACGCTTTGCAGTAGAAGGGCGCCATTTTCAGTTCAGAGCCTTACCCTTCGGTTTGGCCACAGCACCAAGAGTGTTCACAAAAATTCTGGCCCTTTATTGGCCAATCTAAGAACACAAGGTGTAATGATAATGGCATATCTGGATGACTTGTTGCTGATAGACCACTCAGTGAAAAAACTAGACGTGGTCGTTCACAAGACGATCAAGTATCTGGAATCTCACGGTTGGATTATCAACCGAGACAAGTCAGCCCTAAAAACCAGTCAAAAGTATGGAATACTTGGGGCTAAGGTTGGATTCAGGCCAGAGAAAAATATTCTTGCCTCGAGGAAAGGTGTTGTCTTTGAAAGATTTGATCCACTTAGTGGGTACAAAAAAGACAGCCGTCCATACGCCTGTATATGAGGCTGCTGGGAAAAATGGTGGCATCATTCGAAGCAGTACCCTACGGTCAATTCCATTCAAGGAATTTGCAAGGGGCCATACTGTCAGCCTGGAACAAAAAAGTTCAGGCCCTAGACTTACAATGTCCTTGTCCCCTTCCGTTCGCAAGAGCCTCCGTTGGTGGTGGGTTCCCCAGAATCTGGAAAAAAGGAAATCCTTCAGTCCGATTTCTTGGAAGGTGGTCACTACAGATGCCAGCCTTATAGGCTGGGGAGCAGTACTGGAGCAATAGTCTCTCCAGGGCAGATGGTCGGATGCAGAAAAGGCCCTGCCCATCAATCTCTTAGAGATACGAGCAGCCCGGTATGCCCTAGTAGCATGGACATCCAAACTCCAAGGGTCCCCTGTCAGAATTCAATCAGACAATGCCACAGCAGTGGCATATATCAATCATCAGGGGGGCACCAGGAGTCGTGCAGCCCAGAGGGAAGTAAATTACATCCTGAAATGGGCAGGAAAAATATGTCCCAGCCATATCTGCGGTATTCATTCCAGGAGTGGAGAATTGGAAGGCGGACTTTTCTAAGTCGCCAGCAATTAGGCCCAGAGGAAGGGTCCCTTCACCCCGAGGTTTTCTGGACAATATGTCAGCGGTGGGGAACATCGGATGTAGATCTTCTAGCATCCAGATTCAACGCAAAGGGGGATAGGTTTGTCTCTCGGACAAGGGATCCCCTAGCTTGCGGCTCGGATGCCCTAGTGTTCCCTGGGGATCAGTTCAAGCTGATATATGCATTCACACCGCCACAATGGTTACCTCGATTACTCCGCAGAATCAGGGTAGAAAAGAAACCAGTGATTCTGGTGGCTCCAGCGTGGCCCCGAAGAGCGTGGTACGTGGAGATTGTAAAATGTCAGTGGGGAGTCCTTGGACTCTCCCACATCGTCCGGACCTGCTTTCGCAAGGACCGATATACCACCCTTCCTTACCAGCCCTAGGTTTGACGGCCTGGCTATTGAAGCCCACATTCTAGAAAAGAGAGGGCTCTCTAATTCTGTGGTATCTACCATGATCAATGCCAGGAAGCCGGTATCCAGGCAGATCTACTATAGAATCTGGAAGGCGTACATCGCCTGGTGTGAAGCCAAGAAATGGCATCCACGTAAGTACGTAATAGGTAGGAGTCTGGACTTCCTACAATGGGCTGTAGATAGGAAGCTTGCCTTGAGTACTATCAAGGGTCAGATTTCGGCCTTGTCAATATTTTTTCAAAGGCCCTTGGCTTCGCATTCACTAGTCAAAGCCTTTATACAAAGAGTGATGCGTATTAGTCCTCCGGTTAATATTCCCATATGTCCATGGGATCTAAACTTGGTTCTGTCGGTTCTACAGAAACAACCATTTGAACCATTACAGCATATTTCCTTGGTGCTTCTCACCAGGAAATTGATTTTTCTAGTAGCCATTTGTTCGGCTAAAAGAGTATCGGAATTAGCAGCTATGTCCTGTAAGGAGCCATATCTGGTTATCCATAAGGACAGAGTAGTGTTACGTCCTCATCCAGCCTTTCTTCCTAAGGTGGTATCGAGGTTTCATTTGAACCAAGATGTGGTTCTTCCTTCTTTTTTCCCCAAACCTACTTCGGTAGAGGAAAAGTTATTGCATTCTTTGGATGTAGTAAGAGCAGTTAAAGCTTATCTAAAAGCCACTGCTCAGATTCGCAGAACGGATACTTTGTTTATTCTGCCGGAAGGCCCCAGAAGGGGTCAGGCAGCGTCAAAATCTACTTTAGCCAAGTGGATTCGACAGGTCATAATACAAGCCTATGGCTTGAGAAATAGACCGCCTCCGTTCAAAGTTAGGGCGCACTCCACGAGAGCAGTTGGAACTTCATGGGCAGTGCATCACCAGGCCTCCCTGGCTCAAATCTGTAAGGCCGCAACATGGTCTTCAGTACACACGTTTACTAGGTTCTACCAGGTGGACGTTAGAAGTCAGGAGGATGTCGCCTTTGGGCGCAGTGTGTTGCAGGCCGCAAAAGATCCTCATGTCTGATAGTGCTCAACTTATATATGGTGTATCCCCCCCCTCATTTGGCATTGCTTTAGGACATCCCATTAGTAATGACTATGTCGCTCTGTGTCCCGTGATGTACGAGAAAGAAAATAGGATTTTTATAACAGCTTACCTGTAAAATCCTTTTCTTGGAGTACATCACGGGACACAGAGCTCCCGCCCCTCTTTGGGGACACTTATTGCTTTGCTACAAAACTGAGGTGCTCCCGGATGGGAGGGGCTTATATAGGGGAGGGTACTTCCGGTTTTGGAAGTTGCCAGTGCCAGCACCTGACGGTAACTATATAACCCATTAGTAATGACTATGTCGCTCTGTGTCCCGTGATGTACTCCAAGAAAAGGATTTTACAGGTAAGCTGTTATAAAAATCCTATTATCGACATTAAGAAGGCTGATGGGGCGCCAATTCTCAATCATCGAAGGATCTTTACCCTTTGAAAGAAGAATCACAGCCGAGTGCCTCATGGAAGGGGAAAGCACCCCCTCAGCAAGGCAACTGTTAAAAACCTCTACCAAATGCGGGGCCAGAATAGACTTAAAGGCTTTGTAAAACTCAGCCGTCAAGCCATCCGGTCCAGGCGACTTTTTGATGGCAAGCTGTTCCATTGCCCTCATCACCTCTTCGACTGTGATCTCCTCTGTCAAATTCATCAATGGAACATCTCCACCATTTAGACCTGGAGTAGAGTCCAAAAAGCTTTCCATCTTGTCACGATCAAGCTCTTTCCTCCCAAGAAGGTCAGCATAAAAGGACCTCACGACCTCCAGAATCCCTGACCTGGACTTTGTCAAGGAACCTGTACTGTCCTTAAGGCCAACGACCTTTTTAACAGCTACACCTTGTTTGCAGTTCTGGTAAGGGTCAGGCGAGTGGTACTTCCCATAGTCCCTCTCCAGAACCAAAGAGGCATGCCGGTCATATTGACACTTCCTGAGAAGGAGTTTCACTTCGGAGATTGCCCCAGGATCTCCTCCTCTCGAGACAAGAATATCCAGCTTCCTCCGTAAACGTTGGTAGGTCATGTATTTATTAAACTGATTTCTATTGGCTAGGCCCCTGAAGAATCCAGCGATCCTCTTTTTGGTCAGCTCCCACCACTCAGCCTTGCTGCTACAAAAGTCCAGGATGGTAACCTGTGCCTGAAAGAATTCCTCAAAGGATTGTCTAACATGTTCTTCCTTGAGTAGAGTCGAATTTAATCTCCAGATGCCCTTGCCCCTCTGAGGGGCGTCTGAAGCATTCAGTACCACAGATAGCATACAGTGATCAGAGAACTCTACTGCCTGCACCACTGGGGGCGAGAAAGCAGAGGCCTCCTTCAAAAAAAACCTATCTATCCTACTCTGACTATTACCACGATGAAAAGTGAACCCGGTGTCATCTGGGAGGTGCTTAATGTGCACATCCACAAGACCAGCATCCCTAACCATACTATTTAAAAAAACGCTATCATATCCCAGCCTGTCCTTGAAGTCCTTCCTGTCCTTGGGCCTAGTTACTGTATTAAAGTCACCTCCAAAGACCACTTGCCGGGATGTAAAAAGAAATGGCTTGATCCTTGTAAAAAGGCATTTCCTGTCCCACTTTGTGTGCGGCCCATAAACATTGATTAGGCGCAGGTCCTGCCCTCCCACAAGGACGTCTAAGACCATACATCTCCCAATCTCCACCTCAATAACCCGCCGGACAGTTACCATGCCGGTTTTAAACAACACCGCCACACCGCCGTAAGGCTCGGCCGCAAGAGACCAGTAGGATGGACCATACCTCCACTCTCTCTTGGCCATATGAATATCTGCCAAGGAGGTGAGCCTAGTCTCTTGCAAAAATAAAATTTCAGCATCTAATTGGCTGAACAAAAAGAAGGCCATAGAACGAGCTCTTACTGACTTAATGCTGGCGACATTAATTGTCACCACTTTTAACGGAGGGGGAACCGCCATTTGGGTTATTGGGTGGATTGCTTCTTAGCTCCCCTCTGCTGCTCATCACCAGAAGCCTCTCTCTTTCTAGAGGCCGCCTCAAAGTCCATTTCGGAATCGGAACTTCTCTCAGAAGAAGCTCCAGATGAAGAAATATCCCACTTGGAGGACCTATGACGGCTGGAGACAGAAACCGGAGCTTCTCGTCCCCGTTCCGTCCTCACCGCCTGCCTCTTCCGCCTCCCAACCTTCCTTCTCTCCTCCAGGTACCGCAGGTCAGCCTCAGAGATGCCCTCATCTCTTATTTTTTTCTTTAAAGTCTTTCCACAAGACTTCTTTACAGAGGAAGGGGCGCCCTTTTTAGTACACGCTGGTGGGGGGGGTGATCCCTTTAAGTCAGGCTCGGGAGGGGTAGACTCCTGGGGGGTAACAGACTCGGGGGGCACAGACTTGGAAGGTTCCGACACAAGAGGAGAGGGTACAGTAGGCTGGGGGGACACAGAGACAGAAACAGAAGGAGTACTTACAGACACAGGAGGGGTGGCCACAGGAACTGGAGAGGGATCCTGAGCAGGACCAGGGGAGGGGGTCACCGCAGAGGAGGATGGTACACCAGGGGTCTCACCCTCCATCCCGTCCAGCCTTGACATGTCATCTACTACCTCCTTCTCCATATTGTGCCAGGCTTCAGGACACCTGCTATAGGGGTGGCCAAGGCGCAGGCACAGGTTGCACCTGATCTTCCTGGTACAGTCCTTAGCCATATGACCCTGCCCCCGACACACTGAACACATCAAGGCTGAACAGGAGGAGCTCAAGTGCCCCTTTTCTCCACAGCGGTGACACAGCTTCGGCTGACCAGGGTAGAAAACAGTCATCCTATCCCTCCCTATGAAAGCTGAGGAGGGCAGGTGACGGACAACATTCCCATCCCTGGCCAACCTGACTGTTACCGACCATCCCCCAGTCCAGATGTTACGCTCATCATGGATTTTATTAGGTTTGGTCAAAACTTCCCCATAGTTCCTTAACCAGACCTCTAGATCCCGAGCAGGAACACTCTCATTGGTCAGGATAATAGTAATTTTTTTTACTGTTGACCTCTGAGAAACCGCAACTGGGACCAGACCTTCCCATTCAGGTCTTGACCTGCACCGAGCCTCATATCGCTCCCAGAACAGGTCAAGACCCTCTGGCCTGGTGAAACTAACCGTATAGTCCCTTGTCCCAGCTACGTGTATAAAGGCATACAGGTCATTTGCACCAAAACCCATCTCCAATATCATATCTACCACTGCACGCCGTGCTGGAGGGATGGCACCACCTTCCCATTTCAGAATAACTACATTCCGTCTGGGACCCCCAGCAGAAGCCAGAGACCCAAGACCAGATCCTGGGGCGCTCAAAGTGGCAGCTTGTAGGGGAAAACCCCACTTGGGAGCGGGACTACCAGGAGCAGAGTGTGCCACCTCTGCAAATGTAGGTTTCTCAGGGCCAGGGGCCCACACTGAAGTCACATTAGTCTGCACATTATCTGCATGAACAGAGTTGGTAGGATTGTCCATCACACTTGTACTGGGACCATTGTTCATCACACGTGTACTGGGACCATTGTTCATCACACCTGAACTGGGAGGATTTTTATCAGCCACACACACATTCCCATCAGCAATAGTCACAGTTGCTGCAATACCAGTTGTCTCCTGATGCTGCACTGTAGAGCCCTCAGCAGCAGTGGGGCAAACAGCTTTGGACTCAGCCAAAGAAGGGTTAATGGGCTCTTCTGACACTTGCAGTTCATTTGCAGAAATGACATTTTTTAAATGCAAACCTTGCTGCATTGCAGCCTCAGCAGGCACAACATTGTCATTAGGCACATTATCAGTCATGGTGCTAGATGGTACAAAAACAGTCTTATCCACAACATGGGACTTAGCAGGCTTTACTTTATCAGGTACATCATCAGTAATGTCTTCCTCATTAAATATCATCTGATTCCCCCGCATAGGAGACTCCATTACCTGGATGGCCCTTAGCATGCCTCCTGAGTCCTGGGAAGGCCTGGGGCTTCTTACCTCTCCCTGGGGGGGGCAGGGGGTCAGAACTGGGGGTCTCCTCCTCCTCCACCTCCATCTTTGTCACCCTTCCAAACCTCTTGTCGTTGCAAAACTTCTCTTTAAAGGGCCCATCTCTGCCTTCCATCATGGCCACGATGGTCTCCTGATGATCCACACGGACCTTGGCCAGCTGGATTTCCGGATCCATGGATCCCCGTTTCTGGCTATGTAAGCCCTCACGTTGCCTTCGCAGGCGCTTCAACTCCGCTCTCAGCTTGTACAGCTTGTCCCTCTCCCTGTTCAGGACCTTAATCCCGGCCACCACTCGCTCCCGAATGGCCTCCGAGCCTTCATCCTCACCAGGGGTAGAGAGATCAGCTTGTGCAGAGGCAGGCAGTTCACCTGATGGCCCAGGAGATGGCTGGGAGCCTCCAGCAGGAGAGGCCCCGCTGCCCTCCATGGCCTCCCCAGAAAGGGGGCCAGGGAGCTGGGATAGATTTCACCACCACTCCCTTCTCACAGAGCAGCTTCAGAGGCACCTTCCTCCTGACACACCTGTGCTCCAATGATGGGCGGGGCACTATTCCTCCCACTGACACCAACAATGGGACACTATTCCTCCCACTGAAACCAACGATGGGGCACAATTCCTCCCACGGACACCAATGACAAGGCACTATTCCTTCCACTGACACCAATGCTGGGGCACTATTCCTCCCACTGACACCAACAATGGGGCACTATTCCTCCCACTGACACCAATGATGGGGCACTATTCCTCCCACTGACACCAACAATGGGGCACTATTCCTCCCACTGACACCAATGATGAGGTACTATTCCTTACACTGACACCAATAATAGGGGCACTATTCCTTACACTGACACCAATAATAGGGCACTATTCCTTACACTGACACCAATAATAGGGGCACTATTGATCTTTTATTGAAAAGAATCAAGCAACCAATTTTATACAAAAGTAAAAAACAAAACCATGGTACAAAACTTCAACAGAAAACAAAGGAATACACATCCATGTTCAGAATATATACAATATATACATAATCCACTACCAAAACATCCCTAGAAAACTATCTACATAAAGCAGCAGAGAGGGCCTAAGAGGCACAACCCATCACCTATGTACGCAGCCATTTATCAAAAATTCATCAAAAATACTGATAATCTAGGGTGATAAGAGACAGACAGCCACACCCAGGAAAGAGACTCCTGGCAGTCAGGGAGGCTTGAAACCCCTCCACGCCTTCAACCAAGCCCCCTGACCCCGCTTGTCTCTCTCAAGCTCCCGAATCTTCCCCACCTCATGCAAAATGTCACACACCACCACCTCAACAGGAAGGATTTTTTGCCGAATGCTGACCTGACACCGTGCGTTCCAGGTGAAATAACGGACTACTAGGCTAACTAAAAAAAGTGTATCCAAACAAAAAACTCCACCGGTATTGAATGCTCCGTACACCCACTCAGCATAACCCAGCCTGGAGAGGAAAGGAACACCGAGGGCCCGCCCCACCTGTTTATACACCTCTATGTTAAAAGGGCAATGAAGCAGAAAATGGTCCATAGTCTCCTCCTCATCTGCACACTCCTCCCGAGGACAGCTACGATCCATCCCACTGCGGAATTTCAAATTGCCCCGAACATAGAGCTTCCCATGGAAGCACAACCAGGCCAGATCCCTAAATTTAGGGGGTACTCTATCCAAATTAATCAGTCTTAACCCCGCCCTCAAAACTGGGCCCGGGCAATCCCTTAAGGCCAGTGGGTCATGAAAGACTTCGCTCAAGACTCGACTCATAAGGACTTTCCTTGGAACTGATCTGAGATCTTCAGCCGACAATCGCCACTGCCGCAGTAACTTCAGGCACGGAGCGACATAGGCTGGTAGCTGACCACGATGACCCCTGCGATTCTTCACTTGGCCACCTTCTTCCCAAAGTCGTAGAAAAGGCCTAAACCAAGATCTAAATATGCCTACCCATCCAGGAGGTTCCACTGCAAGCATATTACCAATGTTAAACTTTAGAAATAGCAGTGAAAAGAAAAGAACTGGGTTGACCATACCTAAGCCACCCTCCCTCCTGGATAGGTAGGTGACATTCCTCTTGATGGGGTTCAGTCTGTTCCCCCACAGCATCTGGAAGAACACACTACTGACCCTAGCATAGAGAGACACTGGCAAGATGCAGACAAAGCTGACATACAAGAAGATCGGAATCAGGTAAGTCTTAATCAGATCAACCCTTTCCCTCATAGATAACTTCCATCTCTTCCAGCTGACCACCTTAGTATTGGCAATTTCCAGTCTGCCTTCCCAGTTTTTGAGGCCATAATCGCCGGGTCCAAATTCAATGCCTAGTATCTTAATTCTTTCCTGGGGCACTGGAAAGGTGTCCGGGAGATCAAAACCCTCACCATCCTTTCCCATCCAGAAAACTTCAGTCTTTTCCTGATTGATCTTGGAGCCTGATGCTTCAGAATACCGTGATGTCAGAGAGACCACCTCCTCCGCTTCATCCGTCCCAGTGACAATCACCGACACATCATCCGCATAGGCAACAACCCTCAATGGCGGCTCACCCGGGAGCCCCACTGGTACCCCACACAACATGCCGCTCTCTAGCCTCCTGATGAAGGGGTCGATTGCAAACACATAGAGCAGGGGACTCAGGGGACAACCCTGGCGCACCCCGGAGCCAACCCCAAAGGACTGTCCAACCCAACCATTAACAAGAGGGAAGCTTTCTGCCCCCTTATACAAGACTTTCAGCCAATCGACAAAACCACCCGGCAGACCGTACTTACTAAGGAGCAACCACAGGTACTCATGGTTAACACGATCAAAAGCCTTTGCCTGATCCAATGTCAGCAAATACTTTCCCCAGCCTGCAGCCCTGCACCGCTCCAAGGCCTCCCGGACAGCTAAAACCGCTGTGAAGGTGCTCCTACCCTGGACCGAACAGTGCTGATGGCGAGAAAGCAAAGACTCTGCCACTGACGATAGGCGCCAGAAAAATATCTTTGCCAGTATCTTTCTATCGACATTAAGAAGGCTGATGGGGCGCCAATTCTCAATCATCGAAGGATCTTTACCCTTTGAAAGAAGAATCACAGCCGAGTGCCTCATGGAAGGGGAAAGCACCCCCTCAGCAAGGCAACTGTTAAAAACCTCTACCAAATGCGGGGCCAGAATAGACTTAAAGGCTTTGTAAAACTCAGCCGTCAAGCCATCCGGTCCAGGCGACTTTTTGATGGCAAGCTGTTCAATTGCCCTCATCACCTCTTCGACTGTGATCTCCTCTGTCAAATTCATCAATGGAACATCTCCACCATTTAGACCTGGAGTAGAGTCCAAAAAGCTTTCCATCTTGTCACGATCAAGCTCTTTCCTCCCAAGAAGGTCGGCATAAAAGGACCTCACGACCTCCAGAATCCCTGACCTGGACTTTGTCAAGGAACCTGTACTGTCCTTAAGGCCAACGACCGTTTTAACAGCTACACCTTGTTTGCAGTTCTGGTAAGGGTCAGGCGAGTGGTACTTCCCATAGTCCCTCTCCAGAACCAAAGAGGCATGCCGGTCATATTGACACTTCCTGAGAAGGAGTTTCACTTCGGAGATTGCCCCAGGATCTCCTCCTCTCGAGACAAGAATATCCAGCTTCCTCCGTAAACGTTGGTAGGTCATGTATTTATTAAACTGATTTCTATTGGCTAGGCCCCTGAAGAATCCAGCGATCCTCTTTTTGGTCAGCTCCCACCACTCAGCCTTGCTGCTACAAAAGTCCAGGATGGTCACCTGTGCCTGAAAGAATTCCTCAAAGGATTGTCTAACATGTTCTTCCTTGAGTAGTGTCGAATTTAATCTCCAGATGCCCTTGCCCCTCTGAGGGGCGTCTGAAGCATTCAGTACCACAGATAGCATACAGTGATCAGAGAACTCTACTGCCTGCACCACTGGGGGCGAGAAAGCAGAGGCCTCCTTAAAAAAAAAAACCTATCTATCCTACTCTGACTATTACCACGATGAAAAGTGAACCCGGTGTCATCTGGGAGGTGCTTAATGTGCACATCCACAAGACCAGCATCCCTAACCATACTATTTAAAAAAACGCTATCATATCCCAGCCTGTCCTTGAAGTCCTTCCTGTCCTTGGGCCTAGTTACTGTATTAAAGTCACCTCCAAAGACCACTTGCCGGGATGTAAAAAGAAATGGCTTGATCCTTGTAAAAAGGCATTTCCTGTCCCACTTTGTGTGCGGCCCATAAACATTGATTAGGCGCAGGTCCTGCCCTCCCACAAGGACGTCTAAGACCATACATCTCCCAATCTCCACCTCAAAAACCCGCCGGACAGTTACCATGCCGGTTTTAAACAACACCGCCACACCGCCGTAAGGCTCGGCCGCAAGAGACCAGTAAGATGGACCATACCTCCACTCTCTCTTGGCCATATGAATATCTGCCAAGGAGGTGAGCCTAGTCTCTTGCAAAAATAAAATTTCAGCATCTAATTGGCTGAACAAAAAGAAGGCCATAGAACGAGCTCTTACTGACTTAATGCTGGCGACATTAATTGTCACCGCTTTTAACGGAGGGGGAACCGCCATTTGGGTTATTGGGTGGATTGCTTCTTAGCTCCCCTCTGCTGCTCATCACCAGAAGCCTATCTCTTTCTAGAGGCCGCCTCAAAGTCCATTTCAGAATCGGAACTTCTCTCAGAAGAAGCTCCGGATGAAGAAATATCCCACTTTGAGGACCTATGACGGCTGGAGACAGGAACCGGAGCTTCCCGTCCCCGTTCCGTCCTCACCGCCTGCCTCTTCCGCCTCCCAACCTTCCTTCTCTCTTCCAGGTACTGCAGGTCAGCCTCAGAGATGCCCTCATCTCTTACTTTTTTCTTTAAAGTCTTTCCACAAGACTTCTTTACAGAAGAAGGGGCGCCCTTTTTAGTACACGCTGGTGGGGGGGGTGATCCCTTTAAGTCAGACTCAGGAGGGGTAGACTCCTGGGGGGTAACTGACTCGGGGGGCACAGACTTGGAAGGTTCTGACACAAGAGGAGAGGGTACAGTAGGCTGGGGGGACACAGAGACAGAAACAGAAGGAGTACTTACAGACACAGGAGGGGTGGCCACAGGAACTGGAGAGGGATCCTGAGCAGGACCAGGGGAGGGGGTCACCGCAGAGGAGGATGGTACACCAGGGGTCTCACCCTCCATCCCGTCCAGCCTTGACATGTCCTCTACTACCTCCTTCTCCATATTGTGCCAGGCTTCAGGACACCTGCTGTAGGGGTGGCCAAGGCGCAGGCACAGGTTGCACCTGATCATTTTGGTGCAGTCCTTGGCCATATGACCCTGACCCCGACACACTGAACACATCAAGGCTGAACAGGAGGAGCTCAAGTGCCCCTTTTCTCCACAGCGGTGACACAGCTTCGGCTGACCAGGGTAGAAAACAGTCATCCTATCCCTCCCTATGAAAGCTGAGGAGGGCAAGTGACGGACAACATTCCCATCCCTGGCCAACCTGACTGTTACCGACCATCCCCCAGTCCAGATGTTACGCTCATCATGGATTTTATTAGGTTTGGTCAAAACCTCCCCATAGTTCTTTAACCAGACCTCTAGATCCCGAGCAGGAACACTCTCATTGGTCAGGATAATGGTTATTTTTTTTACTGTTGACCTCTGAGACACCGCAACTGGGACCAGACTTTCCCATTCAGGTCTTGACCTGCACCGAGCCTCATATTGCTCCCAGAACAGGTCAAGACCCTCTGGCCTGGTGAAGCTAACCGTATAGTCCCTTGTCCCAGCTACATGTATAAAAGCATACAGGTCATTTGCACCAAAACCCATCTCCAATATCAAGTCCACCACTGCACGCCGTGCTGGAGGGATGGCACCACCTTCCCATTTCAGGATAACTACATTCCGTCTGGGACCCCCAGCAGAAGCCAGAGACCCAAGACCAGATCTTGGGGTGCTCAAGGTGGCAGCTTGCAGTGGAAAACCCCGCTTGGGAGCGGGACTACCAGGAGCAGAGTGTGCCACCTGTGCAAAAGTAGGTTTATCAGGGCCAAGGGCTGACACTGAAGCCACATCACTCTGTATATTATTATTATTATCAACTGTATGAACTGAAATGGCAGGATCTGTAGCAGGATTGTTCATCACACTGGTACTGGGGTGATTGTTATCAGTCACAGAACTATTCAAATTCCCATCAGGAATAGTCACAGTGGCTGCAATACCAGCTGTCTCCTGATGCTGCACTGTAGAGTCCTCAGCAGCAGTGGGGCAAACAGCTTTGGACTCAGCCAAAGAAAGGTTAATGGGCTGTGCTGACACTTGCAGTCCATCCACAGAAATGACATTTTTTAAATGTAACTCTTGCTGCATTGCAGCCTCAGCAGGCACAACATTGCTGCATACAGGACTAGCAGCCTGATTGTCATTAGGCACATTGTCAGTCACAGTGTTAAAAGGAACAAAAACAGTCTTATCCACAACATGGGACTTAGCAGGCTTTACTTTATCAGGTACATCATCAGAAATGTCTTCCTCATTAAACACCATCTGATCCCCCCGCATAGGAGACTCCATTACCTGGATGGCCCTCAGCATGCCTCCAGATTCCTGGGAAGGCATGGGGCTGCTTACCTCTCCCTGGGGGGGCAGGGGGTCAGAACTGGGGGTCTCCTCCTCCTCCACCTCCATCTTTGTCACCCTTGCAAACCTCTTGTCGTTACAAAACTTCTCTTTGAAGGGCCCATCTCTGCCTTCCATCATGGCCACGATGGTCTCCTGATGATCCACACGGACCTTGGCCAGTTGGATTTCTGGATCCATGGATCCCCGTTTCTGGCTGTGTAAGCCCTCACGTTGCCTTCGCAGGCGCTTCAACTCCGCTCTCAACTTGTAAAGCTTGTCCCTCTCCCTGTTCAGGACCTTAATCCCGGCCACCACTCGCTCCCGAATGGCCTCCGAGCCTTCATCCTCACCAGGGGCAGAGAGATCGGCTTGTGCAGAGGCAGGCAGTTCACCTGATGGCCCAGGAGATGGCTGGGAGCCTCCAGCAGGAGAAGCCCCGCTGCCCTCCATGGCCTCCCCAGAAAGGGGGCCAGGGAGCTGGGATAGATTTCACCACCACTCCCTTCTCACAGAGCAGCTTCAGAGGCACCTTCCTCCTGACACACCTGTGCTCCAATGATGGGCGGGGCACCATTCCTCCCACTGACACCAACAATGGGGCACTATTCCTCCCACTGACACCAATGATGGGGCACTATTCCTCCCACTGACACCAACAATGGGGCACTATTCCTCCCACTGACACCAATGATGAGGTACTATTCCTTACACTGACACCAATAATAGGGGCACTATTCCTTACACTGACACCAATAATAGGGCACTATTCCTTACACTGACACCAATAATAGGGGCACTATTCCTCCCACTGACACCAATAATAGGGGCACTATTCCTTACACTGACACCAATAATAGGGGCACTATTCCTTACACTGACACCAATAATAGGGCACTATTCCTTACACTGACACCAATAATAGGGGCACTATTGATCTTTTATTGAAAAGAATCAAGCAACCAATTTTTATACAAAAGTAAAAAACAAAACCATAGTACAAAACTTCAACAGAAAACAAAGGAATAAACATCCATGTTCAGAATATATACAATATATACATAATCCACTACCAAAACATCCCTAGAAAACTATCTACATAAAGCAGCAGAGAGGGCCTAAGAGGCACAACCCATCACCTATGTACGCAGCCATTTATCAAAAATACTGATAATCTAGGGTGATAAGAGACAGACAGCCACACCCGGGAAAGAGACTCCTGGCAGTCAGGGAGGCTTGAAACCCCTCCACGCCTTCAACCAAGCCCCCTGACCCCGCTTGTCTCTCTCAAGCTCCCGAATCTTCCCCACCTCATGCAAAATGTCATGCACCACCACCTCAACAGGAAGGAGTTTTTGCCGAATGCTGACCTGACACCGTGCGTTCCAGGTGAAATAACGGACTACTAGGCTAACTAAAAAAAGTGTATCCAAACAAAAAACTCCACCGGTATTGAATGCTCCGTACACCCACTCAGCATAACCCAGCCTGGAGAGGAAAGGGACACCGAGGGCCCGCCCCACCTGTTTGTACACCTCTATGTTAAAAGGGCAATGAAGCAGAAAATGGTCCATAGTCTCCTCCTCATCTGCACACTCCTCCCGAGGACAGCTACGATCCATCCCACTGCGGAATTTCAAATTGCCCCGAACATAGAGCTTCCCATGGAAGCACAACCAGGCCAGATCCCTAAATTTAGGGGGTACTCTATCCAAATTAATCAGTCTTAACCCCGCCCTCAAAACTGGGCCCGGGCAATCCCTTAAGGCCAGTGGGTCATGAAAGACTTCGCTCAAGACTCGACTCATAAGGACTTTCCTTGGAACCGATCTGAGATCTTCAGCCGACAATCGCCACTGCCGCAGTAACTTCAGGCACGGAGCGACATAGGCTGGTAGCTGACCACGATGACCCCTGCGATTCTTCACTTGGCCACCTTCTTCCCAAAGTCGTAGAAAAGGCCTAAACCAAGATCTAAATATGCCTACCCATCCAGGAGGTTCCACTGCAAGCATATTACCAATGTTAAACTTTAGAAATAGCAGTGAAAAGAAAAGAACTGGGTTGACCATACCTAAGCCACCCTCCCTCCTGGATAGGTAGGTGACATTCCTCTTGATGGGGTTCAGTCTGTTCCCCCACAGCATCTGGAAGAACACACTACTGACCCTAGCATAGAGAGACACTGGCAAGATGCAGACAAAGCTGACATACAAGAAGATCGGAATCAGGTAAGTCTTAATCAGATCAACCCTTTCCCTCATAGATAACTTCCATCTCTTCCAGCTGACCACCTTAGTATTGGCAATTTCCAGTCTGCCTTCCCAGTTTTTGAGGCCATAATCGCCGGGTCCAAATTCAATGCCTAGTATCTTAATTCTTTCCTGGGGCACTGGAAAGGTGTCCGGGAGATCAAAACCCTCACCATCCTTTCCCATCCAGAAAACTTCAGTCTTTTCCTGATTGATCTTGGAGCCTGATGCTTCAGAATACCGTGATGTCAGAGAGACCACCTCCTCCGCTTCATCCGTCCCAGTGACAATCACCGACACATCATCCGCATAGGCAACAACCCTCAATGGCGGCTCACCCGGGAGCCCCACTGGTACCCCACACAACATGCCGCTCTCTAGCCTCCTGATGAAGGGGTCGATTGCAAACACATAGAGCAGGGGACTCAGGGGACAACCCTGGCGCACCCCGGAGCCAACCCCAAAGGACTGTCCAACCCAACCATTAACAAGAGGGAAGCTTTCTGCCCCCTTATACAAGACTTTCAGCCAATCGACAAAACCACCCGGCAGACCGTACTTACTAAGGAGCAACCACAGGTACTCATGGTTAACACGATCAAAAGCCTTTGCCTGATCCAATGTCAGCAAATACTTTCCCCAGCCTGCAGCCCTGCACCGCTCCAAGGCCTCCCGGACAGCTAAAACCGCTGTGAAGGTGCTCCTACCCTGGACCGAACAGTGCTGATGGCGAGAAAGCAAAGACTCTGCCACTGACGATAGGCGCCAGAAAAATATCTTTGCCAGTATCTTTCTATCGACATTAAGAAGGCTGATGGGGCGCCAATTCTCAATCATCGAAGGATCTTTACCCTTTGAAAGAAGAATCACAGCCGAGTGCCTCATGGAAGGGGAAAGCACCCCCTCAGCAAGGCAACTGTTAAAAACCTCTACCAAATGCGGGGCCAGAATAGACTTAAAGGCTTTGTAAAACTCAGCCGTCAAGCCATCCGGTCCAGGCGACTTTTTGATGGCAAGCTGTTCAATTGCCCTCATCACCTCTTCGGCTGTGATCTCCTCTGTCAAATTCATCAATGGAACATCTCCACCATTTAGACCTGGAGTAGAGTCCAAAAAGCTTTCCATCTTGTCACGATCAAGCTCTTTCCTCCCAAGAAGGTCGGCATAAAAGGACCTCACGACCTCCAGAATCCCTGACCTGGACTTTGTCAAGGAACCTGTACTGTCCTTAAGGCCAACGACCGTTTTAACAGCTACACCTTGTTTGCAGTTCTGGTAAGGGTCAGGCGAGTGGTACTTCCCATAGTCCCTCTCCAGAACCAAAGAGGCATGCCGGTCATATTGACACTTCCTGAGAAGGAGTTTCACTTCGGAGATTGCCCCAGGATCTCCTCCTCTCGAAACAAGAATATCCAGCTTCCTCCGTAAACGTTGGTAGGTCATGTATTTATTAAACTGATTTCTATTGGCTAGGCCCCTGAAGAATCCAGCGATCCTCTTTTTGGTCAGCTCCCACCACTCAGCCTTGCTGCTACAAAAGTCCAGGATGGTCACCTGTGCCTGAAAGAATTCCTCAAAGGATTGTCTAACATGTTCTTCCTTGAGTAGTGTCGAATTTAATCTCCAGATGCCCTTGCCCCTCTGAGGGGCGTCTGAAGCATTCAGTACCACAGATAGCATACAGTGATCAGAGAACTCTACTGCCTGCACCACTGGGGGCGAGAAAGCAGAGGCCTCCTTCAAAAAAAACCTATCTATCCTACTCTGACTATTACCACGATGAAAAGTGAACCCGGTGTCATCTGGGAGGTGCTTAATGTGCACATCCACAAGACCAGCATCCCTAACCATACTATTTAAAAAAACGCTATCATATCCCAGCCTGTCCTTGAAGTCCTTCCTGTCCTTGGGCCTAGTTATTGTATTAAAGTCACCTCCAAAGACCACTTGCCGGGATGTAAAAAGAAATGGCTTGATCCTTGTAAAAAGGCATTTCCTGTCCCACTTTGTGTGCGGCCCATAAACATTGATTAGGCGCAGGTCCTGCCCTCCCACAAGGACGTCTAAGACCATACATCTCCCAATCTCCACCTCAAAAACCCGCCGGACAGTTACCATGCCGGTTTTAAACAACACCGCCACACCGCCGTAAGGCTCGGCCGCAAGAGACCAGTAAGATGGACCATACCTCCACTCTCTCTTGGCCATATGAATATCTGCCAAGGAGGTGAGCCTAGTCTCTTGCAAAAATAAAATTTCAGCATCTAATTGGCTGAACAAAAAGAAGGCCATAGAACGAGCTCTTACTGACTTAATGCTGGCGACATTAATTGTCACCGCTTTTAACGGAGGGGGAACCGCCATTTGGGTTATTGGGTGGATTGCTTCTTAGCTCCCCTCTGCTGCTCATCACCAGAAGCCTATCTCTTTCTAGAGGCCGCCTCAAAGTCCATTTCAGAATCGGAACTTCTCTCAGAAGAAGCTCCGGATGAAGAAATATCCCACTTTGAGGACCTATGACGGCTGGAGACAGGAACCGGAGCTTCCCGTCCCCGTTCCGTCCTCACCGCCTGCCTCTTCCGCCTCCCAACCTTCCTTCTCTCTTCCAGGTACTGCAGGTCAGCCTCAGAGATGCCCTCATCTCTTACTTTTTTCTTTAAAGTCTTTCCACAAGACTTCTTTACAGAAGAAGGGGCGCCCTTTTTAGTACACGCTGGTGGGGGGGGTGATCCCTTTAAGTCAGACTCAGGAGGGGTAGACTCCTGGGGGGTAACTGACTCGGGGGGCACAGACTTGGAAGGTTCTGACACAAGAGGAGAGGGTACAGTAGGCTGGGGGGACACAGAGACAGAAACAGAAGGAGTACTTACAGACACAGGAGGGGTGGCCACAGGAACTGGAGAGGGATCCTGAGCAGGACCAGGGGAGGGGGTCACCGCAGAGGAGGATGGTACACCAGGGGTCTCACCCTCCATCCCGTCCAGCCTTGACATGTCCTCTACTACCTCCTTCTCCATATTGTGCCAGGCTTCAGGACACCTGCTGTAGGGGTGGCCAAGGCGCAGGCACAGGTTGCACCTGATCATTTTGGTGCAGTCCTTGGCCATATGACCCTGACCCCGACACACTGAACACATCAAGGCTGAACAGGAGGAGCTCAAGTGCCCCTTTTCTCCACAGCGGTGACACAGCTTCGGCTGACCAGGGTAGAAAACAGTCATCCTATCCCTCCCTATGAAAGCTGAGGAGGGCAAGTGACGGACAACATTCCCATCCCTGGCCAACCTGACTGTTACCGACCATCCCCCAGTCCAGATGTTACGCTCATCATGGATTTTATTAGGTTTGGTCAAAACCTCCCCATAGTTCTTTAACCAGACCTCTAGATCCCGAGCAGGAACACTCTCATTGGTCAGGATAATGGTTATTTTTTTTACTGTTGACCTCTGAGACACCGCAACTGGGACCAGACTTTCCCATTCAGGTCTTGACCTGCACCGAGCCTCATATCGCTCCCAGAACAGGTCAAGACCCTCTGGCCTGGTGAAGCTAACCGTATAGTCCCTTGTCCCAGCTACATGTATAAAAGCATACAGGTCATTTGCACCAAAACCCATCTCCAATATCAAGTCCACCACTGCACGCCGTGCTGGAGGGATGGCACCACCTTCCCATTTCAGGATAACTACATTCCGTCTGGGACCCCCAGCAGAAGCCAGAGACCCAAGACCAGATCTTGGGGTGCTCAAGGTGGCAGCTTGCAGTGGAAAACCCCGCTTGGGAGCGGGACTACCAGGAGCAGAGTGTGCCACCTGTGCAAAAGTAGGTTTATCAGGGCCAAGGGCTGACACTGAAGCCACATCACTCTGTATATTATTATTATTATCAACTGTATGAACTGAAATGGCAGGATCTGTAGCAGGATTGTTCATCACACTGGTACTGGGGTGATTGTTATCAGTCACAGAACTATTCAAATTCCCATCAGGAATAGTCACAGTGGCTGCAATACCAGCTGTCTCCTGATGCTGCACTGTAGAGTCCTCAGCAGCAGTGGGGCAAACAGCTTTGGACTCAGCCAAAGAAAGGTTAATGGGCTGTGCTGACACTTGCAGTCCATCCACAGAAATGACATTTTTTAAATGTAACTCTTGCTGCATTGCAGCCTCAGCAGGCACAACATTGCTGCATACAGGACTAGCAGCCTGATTGTCATTAGGCACATTGTCAGTCACAGTGTTAAAAGGAACAAAAACAGTCTTATCCACAACATGGGACTTAGCAGGCTTTACTTTATCAGGTACATCATCAGAAATGTCTTCCTCATTAAACACCATCTGATCCCCCCGCATAGGAGACTCCATTACCTGGATGGCCCTCAGCATGCCTCCAGATTCCTGGGAAGGCATGGGGCTGCTTACCTCTCCCTGGGGGGGCAGGGGGTCAGAACTGGGGGTCTCCTCCTCCTCCACCTCCATCTTTGTCACCCTTGCAAACCTCTTGTCGTTACAAAACTTCTCTTTGAAGGGCCCATCTCTGCCTTCCATCATGGCCACGATGGTCTCCTGATGATCCACACGGACCTTGGCCAGTTGGATTTCTGGATCCATGGATCCCCGTTTCTGGCTGTGTAAGCCCTCACGTTGCCTTCGCAGGCGCTTCAACTCCGCTCTCAACTTGTAAAGCTTGTCCCTCTCCCTGTTCAGGACCTTAATCCCGGCCACCACTCGCTCCCGAATGGCCTCCGAGCCTTCATCCTCACCAGGGGCAGAGAGATCGGCTTGTGCAGAGGCAGGCAGTTCACCTGATGGCCCAGGAGATGGCTGGGAGCCTCCAGCAGGAGAAGCCCCGCTGCCCTCCATGGCCTCCCCAGAAAGGGGGCCAGGGAGCTGGGATAGATTTCACCACCACTCCCTTCTCACAGAGCAGCTTCAGAGGCACCTTCCTCCTGACACACCTGTGCTCCAATGATGGGCGGGGCACCATTCCTCCCACTGACACCAACAATGGGGCACTATTCCTCCCACTGACACCAATGATGGGGCACTATTCCTCCCACTGACACCAACAATGGGGCACTATTCCTCCCACTGACACCAATGATGAGGTACTATTCCTTACACTGACACCAATAATAGGGGCACTATTCCTTACACTGACACCAATAATAGGGCACTATTCCTTACACTGACACCAATAATAGGGGCACTATTCCTCCCACTGACACCAATAATAGGGGCACTATTCCTTACACTGACACCAATAATAGGGGCACTATTCCTTACACTGACACCAATAATAGGGCACTATTCCTTACACTGACACCAATAATAGGGGCACTATTCCTCCCACTGACACCAATAATAGGGGCACTATTCCTTACACTGACACCAATAATAGGGGCACTATTCCTTACACTGACACCAATAATAGGGGCATTATTCTTTACACTGACTTCAATAATGGGGCACTATTCCTTACACTGACACCAATAATGGGTGATACCACTGACATCAATGATACTATACCTCCCATTGGCACCAACAATGCAACGCTATACTTTTCACAATGAGGGGCATTGTTTATTCCAACTAATGATGGGGTATTTTCTACTCACATTGGCCACAGTCTGCCAGTAAACTGGCACTTTTTATAGAAAGTTTAGAGACCCCTGAGTTAGAGGATGGTGGAGGTGTCAATGGACTGTGAGTATGGTGACTGCCAAACTTGTATTCCTTTGAGAACTAGTCTGCCTTCTGTAGTGGAAGATGAGACTTGTAGTTAATTCATTCACAGGATGCAGCTATAGGGATGGGGCCCCACACAGCCATGCCAGAACCCCCTCACACTGTCAGAGAGGGGAGTTATTTTGGGGGTGGGGGGGGTCCATTTGGCGCCATGTTACACCCGTAATATAGGTGTAACATGTAAAATATGGGAAAAACGAGAGGATGGGAGGAGTAGCCACTAAAGGAAACCCTCTAAAGGTGGACAAAATATGTTAATAATACAAACATCTTTGCCATTCTGAAGCTTCCCTCCAACCACTTTGTATATTATTTGATATATCCTGTGATTCTGTACTTACCCAATATGCTGGAGAAATCTCCCTCCATTGAGTCTGGCTGCAGCCACTTTAATTGTGGACAGCTGAAGCTGCTGCCTGTTGCCTGTTCACTTCCTGGATTTACAAAGACACACACCTCCAGCTTTGCAGCTCTCATTGGCTCTCTTATGACTCATCCCCCTCCCTTCCTGGCAAATTCTCACGAGAGTGAGAGAGAGAGAGAGCTGTGCATGATGTCATAAGTCTAGGCTAATGACCAGACAAGAAAAAGGAAGTGGTATGTATAAGGTATTTACTGGCAGAAAAAAAAAAAAGTTTTACTATCCAAAGTTAAAACAACAAGAGCAGAAGATTTAATAGATGGAAAGATGAAAAAATGACTGAAGGTCAGTTTTAAGTAAAATATCAAAGAATTTATTTATACAATAGTTAAAATCATGTATATGACATAGAACTACAAAACATTTTTTCACAAAGGCATACATGTAGAAAGAAATGTTGTAATGCTCTTGTAAATTCCTCATCAACCCTACTGCAGCTAAGTGATGAGTAGCTCGCTGTGACTTTGATGCAGATGCATTTCACGCAGGGGCGTAACTATAGGGGGCGCAGCAGTCGTGACCACGACTGGGCCCTGTGCTGCAGGGGGCCCGTGCGGCCACCCTTTACATATGGCAGAACACTGCCGGCAACAAAGGCGGCGGGCCAGGAGTACCAGTGCACCATGCGCACGGGTGGCTGGAGGTGGGGGGTGACTAGTAGAGCTCCATACTCGACTATTGCACTGGCTGCTCTTTAGTTGTGCATTCCCCACATGACCCCCCTCTCCTGCTCCATGCAGCACCGCTCAGTCCGATGTCTGTCCACCCCAGCCAGAGTCCCGCCCCTTCAGTCCGGCTCACACTGCAAAGCATGCTACTCCCGGGGAAACAAACTTTAAGCACAAGGGTGCAGTGCAGCCTCGTGAGAGCCGGCTCCCGGGGGTCCGGGGACACCGCAAGCTTGTCTGCCAGCCCCCCTCCTCTTCTCCCGTCATACACAGGCGACAGGAGGTCTTTCTGGGAGATATGCTGATCATCCATCCAGCAGGCTGGAGGGAGCCCAGGCCACCATGGATGAGTGCTTGGCCTGCAGCTTGGTCATGGAGGTGAGTGAGATGACCCAATCCCCCACACACCATCACATACCCCCCTCCATCTCCCCTGGGGACAGGGACACCATTTCTACTGGGGACAGGAGCCCCTTCTCTCCTGGGGACAGGGGCCCCTTCTCTCCTGGGGACAGGGACCCCCATCTCTCCTGGGGACAGGCACCCCCTTCTCTTCTGGGGACAGGCACCCCCTTCTCTCCTGGGGACAGGAACCTCCTTCCCTCCTGGGGACAGGGACCTCCTTCCCTCCTGGGGACAGGGACCCCCTTCCCTCCTGGGGACAGGGACCCTCTTCTCTCCTGGGGACAGGGACCCTCTTCTCTCCTGGGGACAGGGACCCCCTTCTCTCCTGGGGACAGGGACCTCCTTCTCTCCTGGGGACAGGGACCTCCTTCTCTCCTGGGGACAGGGACCTCCTTCTCTCCTGGGGACAGGGACCCCCTTCTCACGTGGGGACAGGGACCCCCTTCTCACATGGGGACAGGGACCTCTTCTCACGTGGGGACAGGGACCCCGTCTCTCCTGGGGACAGAGACCTCTTTTTCTCCTGGTGACAGGGGCCCCATCTCTCCTGGGGACAGGGCCCCCATCTCTCCTGGGGACAGGGGCCCCATCTCTCCTGGGGACAGGGACCTCCATCTCTCCTGGGGACAGGGACCTCCTTCTCTCCTGGGGACAGGGACCTCCTTCTCTCCTGGGGACAGGGACCTCCTTCTCTCCTGGGTGACAGGGACCTCCTTCTCTCCTGGGTGACAGGGACCTCCTTCTCTCCTGGGGACAGGGACCTCCTTCTCTCCTGGGGACAGGGACCCCTTCTCTCCTGGGTGACAGGGACCTCCTTCTCTCCTGGGGACAGGGACCTCCTTCTCTCCTGGGGACAGGGACCTCCTTCTCTCCTCGAAACAGGGACCCCATCTCTCCTGGGGACAAGGACCCCTTTTCACGAGGGGACAGGGACCCCATCCTGCCTAGGGTTTGAAACCCCATCTCCCCTGATAACAGGGACTCCATCTTACCTAGGGACCCCATCTTCCCTGGGGATCAGGACCCCACCTCCCCTAAGAAATGGAACCCCATCTAAAGACCATGCTGGCTGGCAGGACTGGTGTCAGCCACCCTAGGGTGCCAGGATGTAGGAGGGGGCAGAACACACAGAGGAAATCTGAATCCCTAGCCATTTGGGGGTTGTACCAGCAGGGGTCACTGGACACCAGGGGAGGGGGAGGGAGGTACAGCAGTACCAGCGTGGGGAGGTTGGAGGACAGACAGGGGTCTAGCAGTACCAGTGTGGGGTGGCTGGAGGATTGGTGGGTACAGCAGTACCAGCAAGGTGTGCTCTCCAGCCTCTGTGTGCTCTTTCTCGGACCCCCTCATCGGCACTGCCAGGTTTCCCCATCCCCTTTCCTGCTGGCTGCTGCTGGGGATCTGTCAGGATGGAAAATGGGAAATGGGTTGGTAAATGTGTAATTTACCAGCCCCTTTTTTTTTCTGAATTGAGAGTCAGTAAACTGTACTGATCACTGACTCTGTCCATTCATAATTGTGGCATATACTAAACTGCGTTTACTATGCTTCAGTTTATGAATGGACAGGAAGTTCTGTACAGAGCTATTCCTGTCCATTTATTCTATGTAGCTGAGGCTGCAGAGAAGGAAATTGGGGGCTGTGTCCTCAGTCTTCCTCTTTGTCTCAAAGGTGAAACATCAGAGGTCTGTTTAGACCTCTGATATCTCACGAAAGTCCCCCAACAGGGCTCCTAAAAAATTGTAAAAAATTATAAAAAATCACTGATACCAGTGGCGGAACTACAGGGCTCACAAAGGTCATACCTGTGACCGTGCCCTGGAGTTCCAACACCGGACTCGGAGGGAAGGGCCCCGGCTGGGGTTCAGGGGGGGGCCTTCATGGTTTCTTGCACCGGGGCCCTGAAGGTTCTAGTTACGCCACTGGTTTCACGGGTCAAAGCCCGCTTCTTCAGGAATAGAACTACAGCAGAGCTCTAAAATGGAAAGTATGTACACATCAATTCCAGTCTTGTAATCATTATGCATAATACGAATCACCACAATCTAGTGTTGATACATACCTAAATAAACATAAACAAAGACAAAAAAATGGTCATCCTACCACCAACTGTTGCCAACTCCCTCAGTGCCTGGCGTAGTCCACATGGGCTTGTTCATAGATCATCAATGACCCAATATGATCAAATATCCATATTCAAATGAGCGGATATCTACAAAAGAATATTTACATGATAATACACTAGATGATACTGGAGTATGTTCGGCTAGGACCAAGAAAGCACCATACAGGTG
The DNA here is from genome assembly GCA_029206835.1 of Rana muscosa. Taxonomy (NCBI): domain Eukaryota; kingdom Metazoa; phylum Chordata; class Amphibia; order Anura; family Ranidae; genus Rana; species Rana muscosa. Next base: position 83,913,639 of record CM055116.1, on the reverse strand, counting down.
CAACTCGAAAAATTTGAATATCCTGCAAAAGTTCATTTATTTCACTAATGCAACTTAAAAGGTGAAACTAATATATGAGATAGACTCATTACATGCAAAGCAAGATAGTTCAAGCCGTGATTTGTCATAATTGTGATGATTATGGCTTACAGCTCATGAAAACCCCAAATCCACAATCTCAGAAAATTAGAATACTACATGCAATCAATAAAACAAGGATTGTACATAGAACAATATCGGACCTCTGAAAAGTAGAAGCATGCATATGTACTCAGTACTTGGTTTGGGCCCCTTTTGCAGCAATTACTGCCTCAATGCGGCGTGGCATTGAAGCTATCAGCCTGTGGCACTGCTGAGGTGTTATGGAAGACCAGGATGCTTCAATAGCGGCCTTCAGCTCTTCTGCATTGTTCGGTCTCATGTCTCTCATCTTTCTCTTGGCAATGCCCCATAGATTCTCTATGGGGTTCAGGTCAGGCTAGTTTGCTGGCCAATCAAGCACAGTAATCCCACGGTCATGTGACCAGGTTTTGGTGTTTTTGGCAGTGTGGGCAGTTGCCAAGTCCTGCTGGAAAATGAAGTCAGCATCCCCATAGAGCTTGTCTGCGGAAGGAAGCATGAAGTGCTCCAAAATCTCCTGGTAGACGGCTGCGTTGACCCTGGACTTAATGAAGCACAGTGGACCAACACCAGCAGATGACATGGCTCCCCAAATCAACACAGACTGTGGAAACTTCACACTGGACTTCAAGCATCTTGCAGTGTGTGCCTCTCCATTCTTCCTCCATACTCTGGTCCTTGGTTTCCAAATGAGATGCAGAATTTGCTTTCATCAGAAAAGAGGACTTTGGATCACTGAGCAACAGACCAGGTGTGTTTTTCTTTAGCCCAGGTAAGACGCTTCTGACGTTGTTTGTTGTTCAGGAGTGGCTTGACAAGAGCAATACGACATTTGAAGCCCATGTCCAGGATCCGTCTGTGTGTGGTGGCTCTTGATACACTGACTCCAGCCTCAGTCCACTCCTTGTGAAAGTCCCCAACACTTTTGAATGGCCTTTTCCTGACAATCCTCTCCAGGCTGTGCTTATCTCTGCTGCTTATGCACCTTTTTCTTCCACACTTTTCCCTTCTACATAACTTTCTATTAATGTGCTTTGATACAGCACTTTGGGAACACCCAACTTCTTTTGCAAGTACCTTTTGAGGCTTTCCCTCCTTATGGAGGGTGTCAATGATGGTTTTCTGCACAACTGTCAGGTCAGCAGTCTTTCCCATGATTGTGATTCCTACTGAACAAGACTGAGAGACCATTTACAGGCTCAGGAACCCTTTGCAGGTGTTATGGCTTAATTAGCTGATTAGAGTGGGACACTTTGAGCCTAGAATATTGCACCTTTTCACAATATTCAAATTTTCTGAGATTGTGGATTTGGGGTTTTCATGAGCTGTAAACCATAATCATCACAGTTATGACAAATCACGGCTTGAACAATTTTTTTTTTTTAATTGTATTTTTATTGGGTTATCAAGAAAAAAGAAATTGTTACAGAGTATACAAATATCGTAACAAAAAAAATATATAAAAAAGGTACAAATAAACGGCTTGAACTATCTTGCTATGCATGTAATGAGTCTATCTCATATATTAGTTTCACCTTTTAAGTTGCATTAGTGAAGTAAATGAACTTTTGCACGATATTCAAATTTTTTGTATATGGAGGAAGGAAAGACAGATATGGTGCTTTCATGCCCCTAGCCAAACATACTCCAGGTTTGTTCAAACATACTTTCCATCTTAGAGCTCTGCTGTAGTTCTATTCCTGAAGAAGCAGGCTTTGACCTGTGAAACGCACCGGTATAAATAAAAACGTTGATATTTTACTTAAGTGGTACCGGTAAAGTCCTTAATTTAGTTTCTAGTTTTTTTTGTGTATAACATGTAAAATAGTCCTAAAGGTGGACTTAGCCTTTACAGTATATCTAGAGATGTTTTTTTTTTATTATTTTGGATAGAGTAGAGGAGTGTCACTTATTTTTCTTTGTCATCTCTGTCTCATTTGGGAGATTTCCCTTCACTTAATGTTGTGTAGACTCAACAGGATACTTTCAAATATGAGATAAATCCATGTTTAGTTGTCATGAGAACAAGTGGGTTATATTTTGTAGGTTTCCCTGCTTTTCCTTTTGGTAACTCAAAATTGTGGATTTACCCCTCACTTTTATTCCCAGTGACAATGAGGAAAAGGAAAATTAGAGAGAGTGAAGAGAATAAAAACAGAAAAATGGCCTGGACAGAAAGGAGTGAAACATGTTGATATCGAGGTGGTTAAATAAAACATATACACAGTGGCCACACATTCTATTTAATTGCAAGTGATGATGTCGTGTTCTATAGCTGAATTCTCAAACTAGTATTAAATACAAAAGAAAATATTTATTATACCCCAGCTTACCCATTCTTAGATGTGATGGTTGCATTAATTTTCTTTTTTGGGCTTTCCTTCTATTATCATCTGGTGATATGGCAAGTAAGTCTGCTGTTTTTCAAAAGAACAAGCTCTCCAGCAGAATGTATCAGTTGCAAGGATGAGAAAAAACACTTACCACTGAGAGGGGTGCTTACAATGATCGGCTTTTATTTATTCATGTAAAACCTTTATCCCAAAAGGGAAAAAAAAAACTGTTGAGGTAACTGCTTCTAAAGTATTAGCTGGAGTTTGGCTTCAATTTGTTAGTGCATTTAACCACTTCAGCCCCAGAAGATATTACCTCCTTCCTGACCAGAGCACTTTTTGCGATTCGGCACTGCGTCGCTTTAACTGACAATTGCACAGTCGTGCGACGTGGCTCCCAAACAAAATTGACGTCCTTTTTTTCCCACAAATAGAGCTTTCTTTTGGTGGTATTTGATCACCTCTGCGGTTTTTATTTTTATATACAAAAAAAGGCAACAATTTTGAAAAAAAAGCAATATTTTTTACTTTTTGCTATAATAAATATCCCCAAAAAATATATACAATTTCTTTTTTCTCAGTTTAGGCCGATACGTATTCTTCTACATAATTTTGGTATAAAAATAAATAAATCGCAATAAGGGTTTATTGATTGGTTTGCGCAAAAGTTATAGTGTCTACAAAATAGGGGATCGTTTTATGGTATTTTTATTATAATTTTTTTTTATTAGTAATGGCGGTGAGCTGCGATTTTTATCGTGACTGCGACATAATGGCGGACACATCGGACACTTTTGACGCTATTTTGGGACCATTGTCATTTATACAGCGATCAGTGCTATAAAAATGCACTGATTACTGTGTAAATTACACTGGCAGGGAAGGGGTTAACCACTAGGGGGCGAGGAAGGGGTTAAATGTGTCCTAGGGAGTGACTCTAACTGTGGGGAGGATGGGCAACATGTGACAAGACACTGATCACTGCTCCCGATGACAGGGAGCAGTAGATCACTGTCCTGTCACTAGGCAGGACAGGGAAATGCCTTGTTTACACAGGCATCTCCCCGTTCTGTAGCTCCGTGACACAATCGCGGGACACCGGCGGACACTGAGTCCGCGGGTCCCGTGGGCATGGTCACGGAGCTTGTGGCAGGGGCGCTCGCACTGACGGTGGCCTATTCAAAGCAACATACCAGTACGTTGCTTTGATCAGCTGTGCTATTCTGCCGACATATATGTACTGGCGGCGATCGGCAACTGGTTAAATCAGCCAGTCCAGTTAACACTCCCCTCCCCCCAGAATGACAACACTGCTGTCCAAGGTGCCCCCTGTGCTCCTTTATTCAGAGTGGAGGCATTCTAATACAGGATGGGTGTTACTGGCCAAATTACCAGTTTATCCTCCTCCTATACACATCGATGGGATTTGCCTCTACATTCAAGTGTGCAAAATTTTTATTAAGATTCACCAAATACTTGGGGAATCAAACCTTGGTAGATTCATCAGTCACTAGACCCTTTAATTGTATACATATGGGAGGCTAGTACAGGTAGCTCCTCCTAGCCATTCCTCCTGGACCTCCGGTCAGTGGTGTGAGCAGGATCCTGGTATAATAATCCTTCTAAACACTTGCAGAAGGATTCTACATCCCTAAATAACTGCAATGTTCCTTAACCACTTCGCGCCCGGGCCATTGGCAAAAGACGTCCGCATTGCGGCGCTCAATTGCCGAGTGGACGTCCATGGACGTCCTCCTGTTTATTTTCGCGATGCGCGCCGCCTTGGGCCGTGTCACGCGGGTGCCGATGCGCGTGCCTGGCGGCCGCGATGTCCGCCAGGTACCCGCGATCGGCTGTCATAGAGCTAGGGACTTGGATCTCTGTGTGTAAACACAGAGATCCACGTCCTGTCAGGTAGAGGAGACCGATGCTGTGTCTTTTGTACATAGGGACACAGATCGGTCACCTCCCCCAGTCAGTCCCCTCCCCCACACAGTAAGAATCACGTAGCAGGGAATACATTTAACCCCTTGATCGCCCCCTAGTGTTAACCCCTTCCCTGACAGTCACATTTATACAGTAATCAATGCATATTTATAGCACTGTTCGCTGTATAAATGTGAATCGTCCCAAAAATGTGTCAAAAGTGTCCGATGTGTCCGCCATAATGTCACAGTCACAATAAAAATCGCAGATCGCCGCCATTACTAGTAAAAAAAAAATAATACTTTTTTTTTTTCAGAATTCTATTCCTTATTTTGTAGGCGCTATAATTTTTGCGCAATCCAATCACTATATGCTTATTGCGATTTTTTTTACCTAAAACATGTAGAAGAATGCGTATCGGCTTAAACTGAGAAAAAAAAATATTTTTTTTTTTAAAAATTGGCATATTTATTATAGCAAAAAGTAAAAAATATTGTGTTTTTTTTTCAAAATTGTCGCTCTATTTTTGTTTATAGCGCAAAAAATAAAAACCGCAGAAATGATCAAATACCACCAAAAGAAAGCTCTATTTGTGGGAAAAAAAGGATGTCAATTTTGTTTGGGAGCCATGTCGCATGACGGCGCAATTGTCATTCAAAGCGTGACAGTGCTGAAACCTGAAATTTCGCCTGGGCAGGAAGGGGGTTATGTACCCAGTTGTCAAGTGGTTAAAAGAGAACTTAGGTAATCCAGAAAAAAAACATACAGTATCATACTCACCTAGATGGGCGCAGCATGGCTCTAGCACTGATCCCAGCTGCATCTGTCCCCCGTCGCTTCTACCCTGAGAACTGAGTGATCAATGACCGTTGATTGCTCAGTTGTTCCCCTCCACTGAGCAGAGAGCCGTGACTGTCAGTCTTCCACTCTCTTCTCTGCCCTTCCAGCGCTCACCGGAGCGCTGAGCATTAAAGGGGGTGGGAGTGGCTGGCTCAGTCTCCCAGTGGATCGCTGAGTGGCTAAGCCAGCTGCTGGTCCATGACCGGCTCAGTGACATCAGAACGAACTACACTCCTGTGATTCAAAAAAGCTCAGTGCCTGGCGTAGTCCACATGGGCTTGTTCATAGATCATCAATGACCCAATATGATCAAATATCCATATTCAAATGAGCGGATATCTACAAAAGAATATTTACATGATAATACACTAGATGATACTGGAGTATGTTCGGCTAGGACCAAGAAAGCACCATACAGGTGCAACTCGAAAAATTTGAATATCCTGCAAAAGTTCATTTATTTCACTAATGCAACTTAAAATGTGAAACTAATATATGAGATAGACTCATTACATGCAAAGCAAGATAGTTCAAGCCGTGATTTGTCATAATTGTGATGATTATGGCTTACAGCTCATGAAAACCCCAAATCCACAATCTCAGACAATTAGAATACTACATGCAATCAATAAAACAAGGATTTTACATAGAACAATATCGGACCTCTGAAAAGTAGAAGCATGCATATGTACTCAGTACTTGGTTTGGGCCCCTTTTGCAGCAATTACTGCCTCAATGCGGTGTGGCATTGAAGCTATCAGCCTGTGGCACTGCTGAGGTGTTATGGAAGACCAGGATGCTTCAATAGCGGCCTTCAGCTCTTCTGCATTGTTCGGTCTCATGTCTCTCATCTTTCTCTTGGCAATGCCCCATAGATTCTCTATGGGGTTCAGGTCAGGCTAGTTTGCTGGCCAATCAAGCACAGTAATCCCACGGTCATGTGACCAGGTTTTGGTGTTTTTGGCAGTGTGGGCAGTTGCCAAGTCCTGCTGGAAAATGAAGTCAGCATCCCCATAGAGCTTGTCTGCGGAAGGAAGCATGAAATGCTCCAAAATCTCCTGGTAGACGGCTGCGTTGACCCTGGACTTAATGAAGCACAGTGGACCAACACCAGCAGATGACATGGCTCCCCAAATCAACACAGACTGTGGAAACTTCACACTGGACTTCAAGCATCTTGCAGTGTGTGCCTCTCCATTCTTCCTCCATACTCTGGGTCCTTGGTTTCCAAATGAGATGCAGAATTTGCTCTCATCAGAAAAGAGGACTTTGGATCACTGAGCAACAGACCAGGTGTGTTTTTCTTTAGCCCAGGTAAGACGCTTCTGACGTTGTTTGTTGTTCAGGAGTGGCTTGACAAGAGCAATACGACATTTGAAGCCCATGTCCAGGATCCGTCTGTGTGTGGTGGCTCTTGATGCACTGACTCCAGCCTCAGTCCACTCCTTGTGAAAGTCCCCAACACTTTTGAATGGCCTTTTCCTGACAATCCTCTCCAGGCTGCGCTTATCTCTGCTGCTTATGCACCTTTTTCTTCCACACTTTTCCCTTCTACATAACTTTCTATTAATGTGCTTTGATACAGCACTTTGGGAACACCCAACTTCTTTTGCAAGTACCTTTTGAGGCTTTCCCTCCTTATGGAGGGTGTCAATGATGGTTTTCTGCACAACTGTCAGGTCAGCAGTCTTTCCCATGATTGTGATTCCTACTGAACAAGACTGAGAGACCATTTACAGGCTCAGGAACCCTTTGCAGGTGTTATGGCTTAATTAGCTGATTAGAGTGGGACACTTTGAGCCTAGAATATTGCACCTTTTCACAATATTCAAATTTTCTGAGATTGTGGATTTGGGGTTTTCATGAGCTGTAAGCCATAATCATCACAGTTATGACAAATCACGGCTTGAACATTTTTTTTTTTTTAATTGTATTTTTATTGGGTTATCAAGAAAAAAGAAATTGTTACAGAGTATACAAATATCGTAACAAAAAAAATATATAAAAAAGGTACAAATAAACGGCTTGAACTATCTTGCTATGCATGTAATGAGTCTATCTCATATATTAGTTTCACCTTTTAAGTTGCATTAGTGAAGTAAATGAACTTTTGCACGATATTCAAATTTTTTGTATATGGAGGAAGGAAAGACAGATATGGTGCTTTCATGCCCCTAGCCAAACATACTCCAGGTTTGTTCAAACATACTTTCCATCTTAGAGCTCTGCTGTAGTTCTATTCCTGAAGAAGCAGGCTTTGACCTGTGAAACGCACCGGTATAAATAAAAACGTTGATATTTTACTTAAGTGGTACCGGTAAAGTCCTTAATTTAGTTTCTAGGTTTTTTTGTGTATAACATGTAAAATAGTCCTAAAGGTGGACTTAGCCTTTACAGTATATCTAGAGATGTTTTTTTTTAATTATTTTGGATAGAGTAGAGGAGTGTCACTTATTTTTCTTTGTCATCTCTGTCTCATTTGGGAGATTTCCCTTCACTTAATGTTGTGTAGACTCAACAGGATACTTTCCAATATGAGATAAATCCATGTTTAGTTGTCATGAGAACAAGTGGGTTATATTTTGTAGGTTTCCCTGCTTTTCCTTTTGGTAACTCAAAATTGTGGATTTACCCCTCACTTTTATTCCCAGTGACAATGAGGAAAAGGAAAATTAGAGAGAGTGAAGAGAATAAAAACAGAAAAATGGCCTGGACAGAAAGGAGTGAAACATGTTGATATCGAGGTGGTTAAATAAAACATATACACAGTGGCCACACATTCTATTTAATTGCAAGTGATGATGTCGTGTTCTATAGCTGAATTCTCAAACTAGTATTAAATACAAAAGAAAATATTTATTATACCCCAGCTTACCCATTCTTAGATGTGATGGTTGCATTAATTTTCTTTTTTGGGCTTTCCTTCTATTTTCATCTGGTGATATGGCAAGTAAGTCTGCTGTTTTTCAAAAGAACAAGCTCTCCAGCAGAATGTATCAGTTGCAAGGATGAGAAAAAACACTTACCACTGAGAGGGGTGCTTACAATGATCGGCTTTTATTTATTCATGTAAAACCTTTATCCCAAAAGGGAAAAAAAAAACTGTTGAGGTAACTGCTTCTAAAGTATTAGCTGGAGTTTGGCTTCAATTTGTTAGTGCATTTAACCACTTCAGCCCCAGAAGATATTACCTCCTTCCTGACCAGAGCACTTTTTGCGATTCGGCACTGCGTCGCTTTAACTGACAATTGCACAGTCGTGCGACGTGGCTCCCAAACAAAATTGACGTCCTTTTTTTCCCACAAATAGAGCTTTCTTTTGGTGGTATTTGATCACCTCTGCGGTTTTTATTTTTATATACAAAAAAAGGCAACAATTTTGAAAAAAAAGCAATATTTTTTACTTTTTGCTATAATAAATATCCCCAAAAAATATATACAATTTCTTTTTTCTCAGTTTAGGCCGATACGTATTCTTCTACATAATTTTGGTATAAAAATAAATAAATCGCAATAAGGGTTTATTGATTGGTTTGCGCAAAAGTTATAGTGTCTACAAAATAGGGGATCGTTTTATGGTATTTTTATTATAATTTTTTTTTATTAGTAATGGCGGTGAGCTGCGATTTTTATCGTGACTGCGACATAATGGCGGACACATCGGACACTTTTGACGCTATTTTGGGACCATTGTCATTTATACAGCGATCAGTGCTATAAAAATGCACTGATTACTGTGTAAATTACACTGGCAGGGAAGGGGTTAACCACTAGGGGGCGAGGAAGGGGTTAAATGTGTCCTAGGGAGTGACTCTAACTGTGGGGAGGATGGGCAACATGTGACAAGACACTGATCACTGCTCCCGATGACAGGGAGCAGTAGATCACTGTCCTGTCACTAGGCAGGACAGGGAAATGCCTTGTTTACACAGGCATCTCCCCGTTCTGTAGCTCCGTGACACAATCGCGGGACACCGGCGGACACTGAGTCCGCGGGTCCCGTGGGCATGGTCACGGAGCTTGTGGCAGGGGCGCTCGCACTGACGGTGGCCTATTCAAAGCAACATACCAGTACGTTGCTTTGATCAGCTGTGCTATTCTGCCGACATATATGTACTGGCGGCGATCGGCAACTGGTTAAATCAGCCAGTCCAGTTAACACTCCCCTCCCCCCAGAATGACAACACTGCTGTCCAAGGTGCCCCCTGTGCTCCTTTATTCAGAGTGGAGGCATTCTAATACAGGATGGGTGTTACTGGCCAAATTACCAGTTTATCCTCCTCCTATACACATCGATGGGATTTGCCTCTACATTCAAGTGTGCAAAATTTTTATTAAGATTCACCAAATACTTGGGGAATCAAACCTTGGTAGATTCATCAGTCACTAGACCCTTTAATTGTATACATATGGGAGGCTAGTACAGGTAGCTCCTCCTAGCCATTCCTCCTGGACCTCCGGTCAGTGGTGTGAGCAGGATCCTGGTATAATAATCCTTCTAAACACTTGCAGAAGGATTCTACATCCCTAAATAACTGCAATGTTCCTTAACCACTTCGCGCCCGGGCCATTGGCAAAAGACGTCCGCATTGCGGCGCTCAATTGCCGAGTGGACGTCCATGGACGTCCTCCTGTTTATTTTCGCGATGCGCGCCGCCTTGGGCCGTGTCACGCGGGTGCCGATGCGCGTGCCTGGCGGCCGCGATGTCCGCCAGGTACCCGCGATCGGCTGTCATAGAGCTAGGGACTTGGATCTCTGTGTGTAAACACAGAGATCCACGTCCTGTCAGGTAGAGGAGACCGATGCTGTGTCTTTTGTACATAGGGACACAGATCGGTCACCTCCCCCAGTCAGTCCCCTCCCCCACACAGTAAGAATCACGTAGCAGGGAATACATTTAACCCCTTGATCGCCCCCTAGTGTTAACCCCTTCCCTGACAGTCACATTTATACAGTAATCAATGCATATTTATAGCACTGTTCGCTGTATAAATGTGAATCGTCCCAAAAATGTGTCAAAAGTGTCCGATGTGTCCGCCATAATGTCACAGTCACAATAAAAATCGCAGATCGCCGCCATTACTAGTAAAAAAAAAATAATACTTTTTTTTTTTCAGAATTCTATTCCTTATTTTGTAGGCGCTATAATTTTTGCGCAATCCAATCACTATATGCTTATTGCGATTTTTTTTACCTAAAACATGTAGAAGAATGCGTATCGGCTTAAACTGAGAAAAAAAAATATTTTTTTTTTTAAAAATTGGCATATTTATTATAGCAAAAAGTAAAAAATATTGTGTTTTTTTTTCAAAATTGTCGCTCTATTTTTGTTTATAGCGCAAAAAATAAAAACCGCAGAAATGATCAAATACCACCAAAAGAAAGCTCTATTTGTGGGAAAAAAAGGATGTCAATTTTGTTTGGGAGCCATGTCGCATGACGGCGCAATTGTCATTCAAAGCGTGACAGTGCTGAAACCTGAAATTTCGCCTGGGCAGGAAGGGGGTTATGTACCCAGTTGTCAAGTGGTTAAAAGAGAACTTAGGTAATCCAGAAAAAAAACATACAGTATCATACTCACCTAGATGGGCGCAGCATGGCTCTAGCACTGATCCCAGCTGCATCTGTCCCCCGTCGCTTCTACCCTGAGAACTGAGTGATCAATGACCGTTGATTGCTCAGTTGTTCCCCTCCACTGAGCAGAGAGCCGTGACTGTCAGTCTTCCACTCTCTTCTCTGCCCTTCCAGCGCTCACCGGAGCGCTGAGCATTAAAGGGGGTGGGAGTGGCTGGCTCAGTCTCCCAGTGGATCGCTGAGTGGCTAAGCCAGCTGCTGGTCCATGACCGGCTCAGTGACATCAGAACGAACTACACTCCTGTGATTCAAAAAAGCTCAGTGCCTGGCGTAGTCCACATGGGCTTGTTCATAGATCATCAATGACCCAATATGATCAAATATCCATATTCAAATGAGCGGATATCTACAAAAGAATATTTACATGATAATACACTAGATGATACTGGAGTATGTTCGGCTAGGACCAAGAAAGCACCATACAGGTGCAACTCGAAAAATTTGAATATCCTGCAAAAGTTCATTTATTTCACTAATGCAACTTAAAATGTGAAACTAATATATGAGATAGACTCATTACATGCAAAGCAAGATAGTTCAAGCCGTGATTTGTCATAATTGTGATGATTATGGCTTACAGCTCATGAAAACCCCAAATCCACAAGCTCAGACAATTAGAATACTACATGCAATCAATAAAACAAGGATTTTACATAGAACAATATCGGACCTCTGAAAAGTAGAAGCATGCATATGTACTCAGTACTTGGTTTGGGCCCCTTTTGCAGCAATTACTGCCTCAATGCGGCGTGGCATTGAAGCTATCAGCCTGTGGCACTGCTGAGGTGTTATGGAAGACCAGGATGCTTCAATAGCGGCCTTCAGCTCTTCTGCATTGTTCGGTCTCATGTCTCTCATCTTTCTCTTGGCAATGCCCCATAGATTCTCTATGGGGTTCAGGTCAGGCTAGTTTGCTGGCCAATCAAGCACAGTAATCCCACGGTCATGTGACCAGGTTTTGGTGTTTTTGGCAGTGTGGGCAGTTGCCAAGTCCTGCTGGAAAATGAAGTCAGCATCCCCATAGAGCTTGTCTGCGGAAGGAAGCATGAAATGCTCCAAAATCTCCTGGTAGACGGCTGCGTTGACCCTGGACTTAATGAAGCACAGTGGACCAACACCAGCAGATGACATGGCTCCCCAAATCAACACAGACTGTGGAAACTTCACACTGGACTTCAAGCATCTTGCAGTGTGTGCCTCTCCATTCTTCCTCCATACTCTGGGTCCTTGGTTTCCAAATGAGATGCAGAATTTGCTCTCATCAGAAAAGAGGACTTTGGATCACTGAGCAACAGACCAGGTGTGTTTTTCTTTAGCCCAGGTAAGACGCTTCTGACGTTGTTTGTTGTTCAGGAGTGGCTTGACAAGAGCAATACGACATTTGAAGCCCATGTCCAGGATCCGTCTGTGTGTGGTGGCTCTTGATGCACTGACTCCAGCCTCAGTCCACTCCTTGTGAAAGTCCCCAACACTTTTGAATGGCCTTTTCCTGACAATCCTCTCCAGGCTGCGCTTATCTCTGCTGCTTATGCACCTTTTTCTTCCACACTTTTCCCTTCTACATAACTTTCTATTAATGTGCTTTGATACAGCACTTTGGGAACACCCAACTTCTTTTGCAAGTACCTTTTGAGGCTTTCCCTCCTTATGGAGGGTGTCAATGATGGTTTTCTGCACAACTGTCAGGTCAGCAGTCTTTCCCATGATTGTGATTCCTACTGAACAAGACTGAGAGACCATTTACAGGCTCAGGAACCCTTTGCAGGTGTTATGGCTTAATTAGCTGATTAGAGTGGGACACTTTGAGCCTAGAATATTGCACCTTTTCACAATATTCAAATTTTCTGAGATTGTGGATTTGGGGTTTTCATGAGCTGTAAGCCATAATCATCACAGTTATGACAAATCACGGCTTGAACAATTTTTTTTTTTTAATTGTATTTTTATTGGGTTATCAAGAAAAAAGAAATTGTTACAGAGTATACAAATATCGTAACAAAAAAAATATATAAAAAAGGTACAAATAAACGGCTTGAACTATCTTGCTATGCATGTAATGAGTCTATCTCATATATTAGTTTCACCTTTTAAGTTGCATTAGTGAAGTAAATGAACTTTTGCACGATATTCAAATTTTTTGTATATGGAGGAAGGAAAGACAGATATGGTGCTTTCATGCCCCTAGCCAAACATACTCCAGGTTTGTTCAAACATACTTTCCATCTTAGAGCTCTGCTGTAGTTCTATTCCTGAAGAAGCAGGCTTTGACCTGTGAAACGCACCGGTATAAATAAAAACGTTGATATTTTACTTAAGTGGTACCGGTAAAGTCCTTAATTTAGTTTCTAGGTTTTTTTGTGTATAACATGTAAAATAGTCCTAAAGGTGGACTTAGCCTTTACAGTATATCTAGAGATGTTTTTTTTTTATTATTTTGGATAGAGTAGAGGAGTGTCACTTATTTTTCTTTGTCATCTCTGTCTCATTTGGGAGATTTCCCTTCACTTAATGTTGTGTAGACTCAACAGGATACTTTCCAATATGAGATAAATCCATGTTTAGTTGTCATGAGAACAAGTGGGTTATATTTTGTAGGTTTCCCTGCTTTTCCTTTTGGTAACTCAAAATTGTGGATTTACCCCTCACTTTTATTCCCAGTGACAATGAGGAAAAGGAAAATTAGAGAGAGTGAAGAGAATAAAAACAGAAAAATGGCCTGGACAGAAAGGAGTGAAACATGTTGATATCGAGGTGGTTAAATAAAACATATACACAGTGGCCACACATTCTATTTAATTGCAAGTGATGATGTCGTGTTCTATAGCTGAATTCTCAAACTAGTATTAAATACAAAAGAAAATATTTATTATACCCCAGCTTACCCATTCTTAGATGTGATGGTTGCATTAATTTTCTTTTTTGGGCTTTCCTTCTATTTTCATCTGGTGATATGGCAAGTAAGTCTGCTGTTTTTCAAAAGAACAAGCTCTCCAGCAGAATGTATCAGTTGCAAGGATGAGAAAAAACACTTACCACTGAGAGGGGTGCTTACAATGATCGGCTTTTATTTATTCATGTAAAACCTTTATCCCAAAAGGAAAAAAAAAAACTGTTGAGGTAACTGCTTCTAAAGTATTAGCTGGAGTTTGGCTTCAATTTGTTAGTGCATTTAACCACTTCAGCCCCAGAAGATATTACCTCCTTCCTGACCAGAGCACTTTTTGCGATTCGGCACTGCGTCGCTTTAACTGACAATTGCACAGTCGTGCGACGTGGCTCCCAAACAAAATTGACGTCCTTTTTTTCCCACAAATAGAGCTTTCTTTTGGTGGTATTTGATCACCTCTGCGGTTTTTATTTTTATATACAAAAAAAGGCAACAATTTTGAAAAAAAAGCAATATTTTTTACTTTTTGCTATAATAAATATCCCCAAAAAATATATACAATTTTTTTTTTCTCAGTTTAGGCCGATACGTATTCTTCTACATAATTTTGGTATAAAAATAAATAAATCGCAATAAGGGTTTATTGATTGGTTTGCGCAAAAGTTATAGTGTCTACAAAATAGGGGATCGTTTTATGGTATTTTTATTATAATTTTTTTTTATTAGTAATGGCGGTGAGCTGCGATTTTTATCGTGACTGCGACATAATGGCGGACACATCGGACACTTTTGACGCTATTTTGGGATCTATAAAAATGCACTGATTACTGTGTAAATTACACTGGCAGGGAAGGGGTTAACCACTAGGGGGCGAGGAAGGGGTTAAATGTGTCCTAGGGAGTGACTCTAACTGTGGGGAGGATGGGCAACATGTGACAAGACACTGATCACTGCTCCCGATGACAGGGAGCAGTAGATCACTGTCCTGTCACTAGGCAGAACAGGGAAATGCCTTGTTTACACAGGCATCTCCCCGTTCTGTAGCTCCGTGACACAATCGCGGGACACCGGCGGACACTGAGTCCGCGGGTCCCGTGGGCATGGTCACAGAGCTTGTGGCAGGGGCGCTCGCACTGACGGTGGCCTATTCAAAGCAACATACCAGTACGTTGCTTTGATCAGCTGTGCTATTCTGCCGACATATATGTACTGGCGGCGATCGGCAACTGGTTAAATCAGCCAGTCCAGTTAACACTCCCCTCCCTCCAGAATGACAACACTGCTGTCCAAGGTGCCCCCTGTGCTCCTTTATTCAGAGTGGAGGCATTCTAATACAGGATGGGTGTTACTGGCCAAATTACCAGTTTATCCTCCTCCTATACACATCGATGGGATTTGCCTCTACATTCAAGTGTGCAAAATTTTGAATAAGATTCACCAAATACTTGGGGAATCAAACCTTGGTAGATTCATCAATCACTAGACCCTTTAATTGTATACATATGGGAGGCTAGTACAGGTAGCTCCTCCTAGCCATTCCTCCTGGACCTCCGGTCAGTGGTGTGAGCAGGATCCGGGTATAATAATCCTTCTAAACACTTGCAGAAGGATTCTACATCCCTAAATAACTGCAATGTTCCTTAACCACTTCGCGCCCGGGCCATTTTCAAAAGACGTCCGCATTGCGGCGCTCAATTGCCGAGTGGACGTCCATGGACGTCCTCCTGTTTATTTTCGCGATTCGCGCCGCCTTGGGCCGTGTCACGCGGGTGCCGATGCGCGTGCCTGGCGGACGCGATGTCCACCAGGTACCCGCGATCGGCTGTCATAGAGCTAGGGACTTGGATCTCTGTGTGTAAACACAGAGATCCACGTCCTGTCAGGTAGAGGAGACCGATGCTGTGTCTTTTGTACATAGGGACACAGATCGGTCACCTCCCCCAGTCAGTCCCCTCCCCCACACAGTAAGAATCACCTAGCAGGGAATACATTTAACCCCTTGATCGCCCCCTAGTGTTAACCCCTTCCCTGACAGTCACATTTATACAGTAATCAATGCATATTTATAGCACTGTTCGCTGTATAAATGTGAATCGTCCCAAAAATGTGTCAAAAGTGTCCGATGTGTCCGCCATAATGTCGCAGTCACAATAAAAATCGCAGATCGCCGCCATTGCTAGTAAAAAAAAAATAATACTTTTTTTTTTCAGAATTCTATTCCTTATTTTGTAGGCGCTATAATTTTTGCGCAATCCAATCACTATACGCTTATTGCGTTTTTTTTTTTACCTAAAACATGTA